>JAMFLL010000170.1:0-56507 GCA_027475725.1 Pythium rhizo-oryzae | reverse complement strand
GGAGGTCGCGGAGGTCGCGGAGGTCGCGGAGGCATCAGCTGATGTGACTGAGGTGGTCGAGACGACGGTGACGACCGAGACGGTGGCGGTGGAGACGACCGAGACGACCGAGACGGTTGCTGTGGCGTCGACAGAGACGACGGAGGCGGCGGAGGTGGTCGAGGCGGTCGCGTCCGAGTCGGCGACGGAGTTGACGGAGGCAGCGGAGTCGGATTCGGTCGCGCATCCTGTGTCTGGTGCCGCGTCGCAGGAGTCAGTGTCTGTCGCTGTGACGGAGACGATATCTTCATCGCAAGTTCCGGAGGCCGTGCGCGTGGATGCAGATGCGCGTGAGTCCGAGGCGACGAATGCGAGCGCGGCGACGGAGACGGAAACGGTGGGAGCCTTGGAAGTGGGGGAGTCGTCTGTGGCTGTGGAGGTGGCCGAGTCGATGGCATCGCCGGAGACGATAAATCCGGTGGAGGCGTCGGAGACGGTGGAGGCTATCGAGCTGGCTGCACCAGTGTCCATGACTATGTTGACGAGTGGCGACGGTGTTTCCTCACGTGGTATGGCGAAGAATGTCGGGTACATGCCCGACCAAGTGGAAGGATTAGTCAGTTTGCCTCTGGAGGAGGATGCTGTGAGAATGGTGGAGCTGACAGAAGCCAGTGGGAGTGAGGACGACTCGAAGCCACACGGAGAGCCGCCCAGTGACAATTTGGCTCTTTCTCTGACTCTGGACAGAGCTGCTGGCGAGGATTTGTCGACTCCGAAGACAGAGGATCTTCGGACGGTCTCCCCAAGGCAGAGTTCCCGCGGCAGCGAGTTACAAGCGTCAGCACTTGAGCGCAATCCATCTTCACTCGTGCAAAGCCGCCCGGAAAGCCGACAAACCGACCAGTCGTACGGAGATGACGAGTTCGAAGCGGATTCTTAGAGAATAGCGCAACTAGATGAGTTTGAGAAGATCCGGTAGTGTAGGAGGAGTAGGTTTTCATGGTTCTATGCAGCAAATACCGTGAGTCATTAGTGGCCTCTATTCCATGAGTCTCCAGTGACATCGTAGCGCATACCGCAGACCAGGTTCTCATGCGAATCACAGTCGAGTTGCGATTTGAGGTTACCAGTCAAACAATGGCGAACCCTAAAGCGACGGCCTCGATTGGACCTGCTTCATGAGGTTTGAGATTCCAATCGATGAGCACCAACTCAAGGTCAGACAGATAAAGTTGGCGTCTATTGTGTTACATCTGGGTGAACGACTATAGCGTGTTTTTCTGTGGTGGGATATGCACACCGAGGGGTTCGGTGGGGCCTAGAGGATAGTGGAGGCCCGCCACTGGAGAACGTCATCTTGTGATCAGCCATCTTGTTGTAGGCGCGTAGGTGGTGACGCCACGCGACTATATGGAGCTGATCCGCGAGACGCCGGGCTTCAGTGTAGAGCGGCTTTTGCCGCTCTGATCGAGGAGGTCGATAATAGGCGAGCTGCCGGAGGATTAGGTGGCTGTCGGCGATGACCGTGAGCGGCGACCAGCAGTGATGCACCGCTGCGCGAAGACCGGTGAGGACACCGAAATATTCAGCAAAATTGTTGGTGGTGCTATCGCAGCCAAATTCATTGCAGCACTCCAGATCAGGTGTTCGCCGGCACCATGAGGCAGAGAGCGGATGATGGCACCAACTTCAAGGTGTGGAGGACGATTAATTAACACGCGATTACTACAAGTGTAGCCACTTTTGTGAGAGGATCACCACGAAGTACGCTCCAGCGCACGCGCCTCTCATCACAGATTCGAAAATGCCTGCACACTGAGTGTCGGCGAGCACAGCTACGAATGAGTGGCCACCAACGAAAGCGCACTGCGACGTCGTAGGCTTGAAAGCACTGGTTTGCTCCCCAGCAGACTATGGTGATGCCGAGTGCGTGGATGCGAGTGTGCGAATCCTTGACCCGAACTAGCTGTATATCCGATCCCGCACGTATACGTACCACGCCCACCAGCAACACTCGCCGCAATTTCAAAACCTTTAACGCGAATCGACCGCGGGTGCCCGCAAGTTCTTGACAACGTTGATCAGAGCTTCCGATTTGCGGTGCACGAGACTGGGAAATGCAGTGCCGCTGAAAAAGAGAACAACCCAAAGCACCGTGAGTTACCCGAGCGAGGATGTCGCCGAAGCAACTATCGAAATCCACAAAACAGAGAAACAAATACCGCCGACACGGTCACGAAACTCAAGAAAAACAACATACTCACGCCTTACCGACGAGTTCCAGCTTCCGGTGCCGCCCCACCGACTCAAATCTTCGTCGCGAGGGAGCGTCGGAGAGGAGCGAGAATCGTTCCGTGGAGCGACGTCGTCTTGGAAAGTACTTCTGACCACCATGGCTGTCCATCCCTGCGAACACAGAAAAAAGTACGGACCGGATGGGTCCGGTGAACTCGTTCCAGCGGTGACGTGTGAACTCTAGTCGCCGACCAGTCTCTAAGCAAACGCCCCCTTCGCGCCCCCGAAAATCCTTAATGGGCTCCACCCACGTCACTTGATGGAGCTGCACGGTCGGGCAGCCAGACCGACTTAGATTCTTGTGTGGGCGTTCCCTCGCTGGCTCGCTCGCTGTCCAAGCGTTTGGAGTTGAGTCTCCATGACCAAGGTGAGCCCACGCCACTTTAACAGCACCATCCTGGACTCTTTCCGCCCACACGTTGTGCTCTCGCGCGTGAATGAGGAGGGTTGATGAGACGATCTGGTTCCTAAAAGCTGCGTGGCGGGCAACGCCACGTCCAGATATTGAGCCAGCTTGTCCACCGTGAGCTTGATTACACCACTGCTCGCACCGCAAACAGCACAACGAGAAGCTGACGCTACGCTTGAGCTTGCGCACCGTCTCGCTGGTCGGTGACGGTGCTTGCTGTATTTATCTCCTTGCTGCCGACGAAACGCTGCTGCTCAAGCGAAGAAACACCACACCCGAGCTCCGCAGCGGCCATTATAAACAGCGTTTTACAAATCATCGCGTACCTGAAAATAGTATATTTGTCCTGTATTGAAGTCGAAAGATCGAAAAATCAAGGGGATCGCGGGCTGTCCACGGGGGAGGCGGCTTCTGTCCCACCTGCTCGCCACACCTGGCGCTGGTCGTTGCGTCCAACGGCGCGTTCTATTTGCCCCCACAGCAACATGCGCAAACAGGAAGCTTCAGCGCGATTTCACGAGAGAGCGGTCGATTTCAAGTGATCAGAGACTCCCGAAAGATACAAATCGTCCGCGACGAGGTCGAAGACGAGGCTTCAGCGCCTTCCGAGCGTTCGCAGAGCAGCGATGGGCGTGCGGCGTCGTTGTCTCCTGCGATTAGACATGAATATCCCGGCGTATTAGTGTCAGCACGGTCTGTGGGCGTTGGATGGTGTATGAGACTCAGTTTGTGAACCCGCGAAACCAAAACTGGCAGGCGCGCCGACGTGATCAAAGTCCTCTTTGGCCCGGGAGGTGGCGCTAATTGACTTGAAGCCGCTCAAGAGAAGGAGCAGTCGACTTGATGGTGCGTCGCTGCACGCTTGATCCGGCGGCCCGCGATTGTCTTCCCCCCCCCCCCCCCCCCCAGACACCTTTGCTTCGGCTGCTGACGAACTCGTTCGGCTCGATTGCCTTTCAATCATCGATTGCTGGAATCGGCGATCTCAGTGCTCGCGAAGCTCGAGAGCTCCGGTCCTTCGATACCTCGGACGAAGGAAATGCTTTCCTTTCCTTCCAATTTCCGCGGCGATGAGGTGGATGGGGAGAGCGAATACGAACTTCGTGTGAGTCAGCGTAGCCACTGCAGAGACACCCTCACGTTTGTCCAACTCGGGTGAATGAGTCGTGCGCCTAGCAATATGCACCTGGTGTGTATGTGTCGGCCCCGCTCACGATCGAAAGCTATTTCACCACGATGCATCGATCGATGCGTGTAGTGGGGGAAACTCCGCCCACCATTCCGCTACCGCACGTCATAAACAACAGATCCACGCCCGGCACGCGCCGACGCGAGTCCGTCGGTATCGTTCACTTTCCTGACCCTCGCGGCGACCATGGGGGAGAGGTCTCGCCTCGCCCGCTCGCATTTACCACGTCGAACACCCTGAGCGTCGTGCCCAAACAGTCTCCACGTCGCACTTCCGCACGCGACCCCGGTTTTCCATGAACAACAAGCACAAGCAAATCGCCTCCCCCAACGACTCCACTCACGCGCGCGCCCACGGGAGGTTCTGCGCTAGTCGGGAAAGGGACCATCGTGACGTGACAACCGAGTGCAACCAAACACCGATACACCCGCCTCGATTTTCCCGCCAGCATGAAATACCGTACAGACCAGCACCAACTCGATGCCCACGCGACAGCGCCGTACCGCCGCCCACCCTCCCAGCGGCGCACGCTCCACAGAGCTGCAGTTCCCTGACCACTCGCCGGATCGCTCCTGGACACACGCGCGTCGCCACGACGCGCGCGAGAGCGCGGGAGCCGTCGCCGTGGTCCCAGGAAGGTGAGACCGAGCCCGGTTATCGGATACCTTCGAGTCACCTCCACTTCCCGCAGGATTGTCGTCCCAAGGCAGCGTCTCACCCAACGGGACTGTTGGGCACGGAAGAAGAGAGACCTCGTCGGCGTCGCCCCGCCCTCGTTGCCCCTCGCTCCATCATCCCTCCCTTTCCGTCCAGGGAAAGATCGAACGCTCGAGTGGAACTGGTGCCTGTTGGCGGGCCACGCGAGTTTGGGTGTGCGGAACACCACGGCACCGCGCTCTATACGAAGCTGAAACCACCGTAACCTCGGCTTCAATTTGACTCAGAGTGCTCTAATACAAGCGCTGTGGTCCGACATACCCGGACGGTACCCGCTCGTTGTTCCCTTCTTGTCGGGCATTGGGCGAACGCTTCCACGAAAAAAGCCTCTGGCGTTGGACGACGTTACGCGCCTCCTCCCCTCACACGCCCGATCCTCCGCCCACTTGTCCAGAGAGTGCGAGGGGCCGGCCCGAGCGGTCGCCCAATTTCGCTCCCCCTCCTCTTCTTCCCTTCGCTTCCTGGCAGCCCCAGCTTTCTCGAAGGCCTAGGTGAGACCGTGGAGGCCGTGGGACACAAAGTGAGACCGTCACTGCGAGGAGCCACGACGCAACGGAGACCATGGCGCGCGTCGTGGACTGCAGCTTCCAGCGCTTCAGCTGCGGCCACGCGCTCTTCAACGCTACCTACACGAGGTGCGTGGCCTTGGTATCCGAGAGGGGCCGCGGCGGCGCCCCCACGCCACTAGGTGCCTTCTCGAATCTCACTTGCCCCGAAACGAGAAACTGACGGATCACCTTCGACATCTTCTGCATTCCCGTGTGTGTATGTATATGTGTGTTGTGTTGGGGTCATGTTCCGTACAGGAGCAACCGCACCAAAGGCACCAAGGTACGCCACACTAGGCGCAGCAGCGAGGGACCACTGTACATTCGGGTGTTTGGGGCGCGGTTCACTGAGCGTACGCTTTTTCTGTGTTTGGTGTGGGTGCATCCAGATCATGCGGTGCTTCCCGCACTGCTGCCCAGAGCACATGCCGCGCTGCTACTGCGGCTGCTCGCTGCACGTGCTCGTGACGTTTGAGGACCTGCGCGCCGTGGATCTGGACCAAGTGATCGTGTGCGCGCGGTTCGAGACCTCGGAGGAGCAGGAGCCGCGCCACGTCGTGCAGCTCGGCTCGGCGCTCACGATTCCGCGCGTGCTGCTGAGCCGCAACTCGGACGACGCCAACGCCACGACCTGGATCGTCGCCGAGAAAGAGAGCGAGGTCAAGCAGCGCGAAGTCGACAAGGTACCGGGTGGCTTATTGTTGTCCAGGCTATTTTTTTTCGGGGCAGCTGAACGTACTGACGGCCTCGTGATGCAATGATCTAGAACGCGGTGCTGTTTGTGATGAACAACCACCGATTCCCGCGCTGGTACTACGGCTACGAGAGCGGCGCGACCAAGAACCAGCGCGACATGCGCCACCACCTCACGGCCTACGTGCTCCTGCGGTCCCGCAAGCCCGGGTATGACCCGGACTCGCAGCGCGTGCAGGTCATCGGGCGGCTGCCGTCGCCCGCGTTCAAGCTTGTGTCCTACCGGCGCGCGCGGGGCGAGGTCAAGAAGCCGCGGATCCCTCTCCACGAAGACCCCCTCGCCGCGCTCGAAGAGCAGCCCTCGTCAACCGAAGACGAGGGCGGGAACACGGGGTCCGTGGAGAGCACACCGCCAAAGGCGACGCGTGCTAGCGCCCCCCGAGAAGCAGCAGGCTTCAGCAGCGGCGCCGATAGCCCGGCGTCCACGCGGTCCACTGAGACGCGCACGGCCGACGCGCCAATCCCTTCGTTAGCGAAAGATCTCGCGCGACGCCGCGCGCACTCAAGTCCGTTCGTGGTGGCGTCGCGGATCGAGAGCTCCTTCTCGCCGTCGCGCGCGAGCGATTCCGAGGCCAAGCCGCCTCGCCGTATTACATCTCCCTTGACAGTCAAGATCGCCCGCGACCACAATGCAAAGCCGGCTCTATCCCTGCCGTCTCGCAAGCGCAAAGCCGGCGGCTCGCCGGCCGCCAAGGCGCTGTGGTGGCGCCAGCACCCGAGCGACGCGCAGCGCGTGCAGCATCTCGACGTGATTTTCGTGCTGCTGAGCCGGCTCTCGCTGCGCGACGTGATGTTTTGCCTGCGTGGGAAGAGCGCGCGGCTGGCCAAGAAGTGGTTCGTCGCGATCTCGGACGCGACCGCGCCGTCCGAGAGCGGTGTTACGCGGCTCGCCGAGCTGGCGCGCGCGTTTTGCCTCAGCGTGTTCGCAGAGGACGCGTCGGCCCGGGGCTCGGACAGAGATTCTCCTCCCACCGCCGCGCCGACGCTCGAGCACGAGGCGTCGTGCGAGGTGGTCGCGACGTGCGTCGAGGTGATGCTCGAGGTCGGCACATCGGCGGCCGTGAAGCAGCTGCTCGCGGCCACGTGGGAGGCCCACAAAGGCCGCGTGCTCGAAAGCGACCGCATCCGCGAGCTGTTTGCGCAGTTTGTGCGGCGTCTCCACGGCGCGATCGACACGACGCTGCGCAACCGACGACGCGACAGCGGCGGGAACGGCGGCGGCGGCGGTGGCGGCGTCGCGGCGCTCGTGGACGACGCCATGTCGGCCGCGTTCCGCGAGCCGCGGCTCGAGGCTGTGCGCCGCGACATGGTGCGCGCGCTGAGCGAGAACTCGCGCGCGGCCGAGCGCTGGTACCAAGTGTTTGTCGCGCAGCTGCGCGTGGCCTGGTGGAGCACCACGAGCGCAAGGCCTCGGGCATCAGCCTGCTCTGGCAGGCGGCGCTCACGGCGCGGCGGTCCGTGTGGACGGGCAAGTGGGTGCTCGACGCGAGCAGCTACCGCGTGCGCCGTCCTGGCGGTTGGTTCCACACGCAGGCGCAGCCCGCCGAGACCGTCGCGCCGCTGGGCTCGGCCGTGAGCTGGATGGTGCTGCTGCGCCAGTGGCTCGCGGTCGAGCTCGCGATGGACGGTGCCGTGCTCTCGATCTCGTCGCTGCTCGCGGGCGCCGGCGCGCGCCCAGCGGGCATGCGGCTCGTGCTGGACGAACGCCAGCGCGTGTTCAAGTGCTTCCCGGACGGCATGGCGAGCATGATCGGGCTCGGCGGCGGCGACGACGGCGCGTGGCTCCACGGCGACTATGTCGGCCGCGGCCGCGACGACGCGCCCGAAATCCTGTGTGAGACGTACTCGATGCGCCAGCGTGGCGAGGACGACACGGAGCTGCTGCGGCTCGCAATCAAGGCGTCAGTGTGGGACCCGAACGCCCGCACGCGACGCTGCGTGGTGGCCGTGCAGCTCGCGACGGCGACGTGCCGCAGCGCGTCGGCATCGCAGCTCGTCACGTGGCCCGTGGCCGCACGCCACGAGCAGCTCTACGCGCGCGCCAACTGGTCGGTCGTCGCCGACCTCGAGGCCGCGTACATCGACATCAAGTGAGCCCGTCAACAAAAAGAAGGCCAGTAGTAAGTTAGTTTGAGTAGAATACGATCCGTCCTTGCGAGTTTTACGATTCCTGTTGCGCCTGCGTATGGGGGAAGCGAGCTGCCCACGATGGACGGACTGCTTTGGCCGCCAGGGAAGCCGAGAGGATCCCCATCAACACAAGTGATCCCCGTTTGACTCAGTGAACGAAGTGATCGAAACCGACGGACGCAACACCAGAGCCGCATACAAACTACAAGTGTGCGCACATCTCAAGGTGCCAGTAATACGGGGCTGCACCTCAGAACCCCCATGGGGGTCGATGTCGGCATCCGATCGCCCCCCACACACCGAACGAAAACAGCGTGACAGCGCAGAGCCACACGACGCCAGAGACGCGCTACCGCCCTCCCGGCGGAGTGGAAGTCGGCACGGCTGCTCCTGGATTCCTTGACCGTGTCGGGCATATCATTAGTCGGCTCCGGGGGACTGAACACTCCGGAAAAAAACGCAGCGAGTTGCGCAATGTCCGTGGAGCTTCCACGTCGCGCTCGCATCGTAAGGTGTTGCAGCCGGCGACTGGACGTGAGCACTTCTCACTAAGCAGAACCAACAGAAGAGACACGATACGTCCTGGAGGGGTTGAAGCCCATCATTATGTGACGCGAAGGTGGCTGGAACCAAAGTGTCATTTTGACCAACCAACAGCCACATGGAACAGAACATGATATATCATCAGATATTGATACCGGTACTTTAGGAATGAAATGGCTACACGCTCCCCAAGGTCTCCTCACAGGTAGACCTTCTTGTCGGTGTCGCGCGTGAAGTGGACGGTCGCGCTCTCGACGACGTACTCGTCCATGGCGACACGGTCGCCCGACGGCAGCAGCAGCGCGCGGTCGAAGACCTCGGCCGGGTACTGGTCTTCCTGCAGCAGCTCGGCGTACCGCACGGCGACGCTGGTCTCCTCAGACATCTTGAGGCGCTCGGTGGGGCACACGAGCACGAGCACGACGAGCAGCAGCAGGAAGAGCATGCCCGCGGCCGTCGAGATGAGCGACGCGAGCGGGATGCTGAACTTGATGACGTGCTTCTCGAGGTCGCCCTTGAGCGAGGTCGTGCCGACCTCCGACAGCTCGAGCGCTTCGACGCCCGTCGTGATGTTCTTCTTGACCTGGACGGTCTTGACTGCAGCGTCCTGGAACAGGTAGTAGAGCGCCGAGGTGTACAGCGGCTGCAGCGGCTCGTCGATGTAAAAGTGGTTCGTCTCGACCTGCGCGATGTACGAGTCGATGAGCGGTGAGCAGTGCGCCGCGGAGAGGCCGCCGCTCTGCTTGCCGCCGTCCGTTGGCCACGTGCTCTTGTTGAAGCGGCTCTTTTGGATGTACTCCCACTCGTAGTTCTTGTTGTCCTTGGCGTAGTAGAACGGGCGCGTGTTGAGCGTGACGAGTTGCACGGGGTTCCGGTAGTCCCGGTCCATGCGGTCCGCCGGCAGGTGGTCGTTGCCCAGCACGAGCATGCGCACGCGCTTCTCGTTGCGCCCACTCATGTTGAGCGCCGGCTCGGTGACGTTCTCGAGGTTGTAGAGCAGCCCCATGCAGGAGGCCGTGTTGTTGTCCTTGCCGCAGGTCGCTTTGAACTTGTTGCTGAGCGGTTCAGTCTTCCACTCGAGCTTGGCGAACGACACAACGACGTGGCGCCGCGCGTTGTCGATCGACGGGAACGACTCATTGCCGCCAGCGTCGAACGTGTCGCCGGCAATGTAAGAGCCCAGTCCGTAGAGAAACACCGCGTCTTCCCGCGGGACGCAGCCGCTCGGGAAGAAGTTAAGGAGATCGGGACTGTAGCTGAGCTTCGCGGCCGAGCAGTTGGTGAGGTACGGCGTGAGCTGGAGCTGCTTCTTGAACGGGATCGTGCCCGACTTGTCCAGGAAGATGCAGTTCGAGTGGCCACAGGCTTCGCGTGGCTTCAAGTACGGGTAACTCGACTGATCACACAGCTTGAACCTGATGTTTTCGACGTCCTCCGGGGTCAGGTCTCCGAGCTCCTCCTTGAGCCCTTCAATCATCTCGGGTTTCAACTCGTTCCCGTCACAGAACTCGGTCGTGTTGCGGTACTCGACGGTCTCGAAGTACGGCATGTCGAGCGTCATCGCCGTGAGCTTGATCTGCGGACTCACCTCGTACGTGGAGATCGTCAGGTCCATTGACTCGGGCTCGATGTCCGGGACCGTCGCGATAAAGCCATTGATTATCGCGTCCAAAAATGTCGTGATCGAGTGCATCGACGGGTCCGTCATGTTGGCGAGATCTTGGAGCGAGCTCACAGCGCCGTTGCAGCGCCGCATGCCCTTGAAGCGACCCTCCTCGAAGACGTCCTCCTCCGAGTCGAGGAACTCCTCCTCCTCCTCCTCTTCTTCGCCACTCTCGGAGGATGCCGCGGTATCCGTGGTCGCCTGAAGACGACGGCGTCGCGTCAGTGGCTTGGTCGTAGGCTTGGGCGTCGTCGAGGTAGGGACAGGTGTCGCAGCGCTGGTCGTGGTCGCCGACGATCCGTTCGATGCGCTCTCGTCGATGGCGTCAGCAATGCTCTCATACAGCTCTGGATCCTCCACGAGAACGCACGGGTATTCGTTCGCCACGTTCGAGTCCGACACGGAGCGCTCGAAGAGCAGCTTGCCCTGGAGCAGCATCTCGTACGCAGTGAGCCACGACACGTTCGAGGCCTTCTGGAAGGCATCGAACTTGCTCACGAGTTCGCTCTCGGAGTCGTTTACTTCGCTCAGCTTGAACGAAACATTGTGCTGGGGCACGAGACCGAACGGCATCGCGTCGAGGTTCCAGTCCTGCAGCGGGAAGCCGTAGACCACGGCCGTGGAGCGCACTTCCTTGACGGATGGAAAGTCGGCCGGGATCACCTCTTCGTCTGGTTGCGTGGTGTTCCCGAGCACGCACGGCGAGTCGGTGAGCATCTCGAACGGCGTGACCTGGCGGCGAACAGCGCCTCGGAGGATTGTGTCCAGCACGCTGCGGTTGTTGCCAAACGATGTGAGGTTGGCGGCGGTCGTGGCGTTGAGTGTGGCGACGCTGAAGGCCTTGTTCGTGAGCAGATCGTCCTTGAGGAAGACGCGCAAGGTGCCCGTGTTCTTGTGGCTCACGAACGTCGCGGCGATCGCGACGTTGAGGACGAACATGATCCACGGCGGGAACGCCCACAGACAAAAGCGCTTGAAGCGGTTGCCACTTGAGCGCGGGTCGTCGCCCGGGTACCAGCGCACGTTGGCGAGGAACGTGACCGTCACGACCGTGAACACTTCAAAGTAGCTCTCCATGATGAGCCCGACCGCGGCCGTGGCGTAACCGTTCATGACCTGGTACCGCTCGACCTTTTCGTTCACCTTCGTGGTGCTTCCGATCTCGTCCAGCACATCCCTGTCGACCACGACGCCGATGTAGAACACCGTGAGCAGCGCCACCAGCACGGCGAGCGACACGACGATCGTCGCGGCGAAGCGCCAGCGCGACAGCGAGAGCTGCGCGACGGCGCTGAAGCGGCTCGGCGGCGCGCCCGAGTCATTGATCTCGGCCGCGCGCTTGCTGGCGAGCCACTCGTCCTGGTCCAACGAGCGCCCGCTCTCCACAGCGTACTCGGTGGCGGGCTTGAGCGGCCGGTCCGCGTTCATTCTCACGGATGAAGTGGGTCGATGTGCGCGGTGAGGGGAGGAACTCAATCTGTGGACGCAACGGCAGGATTGGTCAACCGACTCGCTTCGCTTGGATCCTGAGAGAAGGCGTGCCAGTGGCACTGCCACGGTGTGGCGAACGAACCCACGGCGCCAACCGCGGCCATGCGATCATGACAACATTCCATCGGCCGTGGTGAGCCAAGCCACGAGTTCCATTCGGCGGGGCGCTTTTATGTACAGGTCTGAGCTGAGCTGGCTTTTCTGGCAGAGATATATCCATTTATACAGGTAAATAAAAATGGAGTTGGCCCAAAACCCGGCGTTCGACGCTTGGGTAAGAATCGATTATGAGAGGTTGTTACCCAACCGAGTGGCTCAACAAACGAAATTTCTCTTGACTCATTCCCGAAAGTGAGACTTACCTGCATCTCTGTTGAAAATGCGAATCAATATGCATCGATTTCCATCGCGTATGCATTTTACGAGGCTTCATGAACCCAACCACCGACCGTTGGAGTGAAGCCACGCACCCAACACGACAACTCAGCTGGTGCGGCGCGACACAGACGCCCCCGCGTGCGTGCGCCACTCGATTGCTAGCTGACTCGGGAATGGTCTCAATTGCCCACAGGGGAAATCCAGTTCAAAATCCATGGACTAAAAGTATCCGATACACTCTGCCGCTTGTGGCGTGTGGGGCACAAGTGAACCCACGGCCATGGTCGCGGCGGAAAGTGTTGGACGGTCCACCGGCCACAGTGGCGCGCTCGGACACCGTGGGTTCATCTTCGTGAGGTCGTCCCGTCCCGCGAACCGGAGCTGCACATCATTCGATCACTTTTCCCTTGGCACGCAGCGCGCCGTCCCCATCCCCATCCCCTTCGCCGCCGCCCCCGCTCCGCTGGCACCATGCGCAAGGCCCTCAGTCGGCTTTCGTCCACGTTCGATCGCCCGTCCGAGTTCTTCGTCGACGCCGCGACGCCGACACTGGGCGGCGAACCAACTCGCCTCCAGCGCGCAATCACCATGGGCGACGCGCAAGTGGATTTCGTCGACACGGCGCCCGAGATCCAGCTCAAGCTCCGCGCCAAGTGGTTCCTGTTCTACGCGTTCACGACGCTGGTGTTCTACGGCGCGTTCACGACCGTCGCGTACATCGGCGTGCCCGTGGCGACCATCTACGAGTCCATCGGGTCCTCCAAAAAGTCCGAGGAGCGCGTCGAGACGTACAACACGTACTCGGGTTACCTCATGGCGTTCATCGAGACGCTGCTGGGCATGTACATGGACAGCTTCATGCCCGTGCTCGACGTGTACGTCCACAACACGCTCTTCTTTCTGCAGCGTGCGTCGCGCAAGATCGACCCGGCGACGGGCCAGCCCAAGCCCGTGCGCAAGTTCTCGCGCAACACGCACCGCGCGATCCTGTTCTTCTTCCCGATCGCCATCGCGCTCACGATGGGCAACAGTCTGCGCGGTTTCCAGGCCAACCACTCGAGCGAGGGGTTCAAGCACATCATGACCATGGACGACCTCAAGAAGGAGCAGCCCACGCTGGAGCTGCTCAAGGAGAAGCGCAAGGCCAACGCCACGGCGCTCGCGGGCACGCCCAAGGGCCGCGCCGCGCAGGACACGATCCTGCGCAACGCCGTCCGCGCGCGCTCGACGCCGTTCGCGTTCGACACCAAGTCCCCCTGCGGCAGCGACGACGACAACTCGACGACCCCGAGCACGCTCAAGCTGACGCTCAACGTCCACGAGCTCGACTCGACCTCGGCGGTGTACGGCTTCGTGCCGCAGGAGTGGAACGCCGAGGCGATCGCAAACGAGCTCGAGGCCCAAACCTCGTTCCACATCACGTTCAAGGAGGCCAAGGCCGCGCAGGACGCCGGCAAGCCGCTCCCGCCGCCGCCCAAGTTCTCAATCGCGACGGCGTTTGAGATTCTGATCCAGGGCAAAGTGCTCATCGAGCGCGCGCACGGCGACGCCGCGACGGACACGTACGCGTGCTCGCTCAGCGACTACCGCGTAGAGCTCGACGGGACGTCCATCTCGGAGGCCACCAACGAGACGAGCGCAGAGAGCAACCGGACGAGCACGGAGAGCAACCAGACCACCACTACCACCACAAGGGCCGCGGCCAACCTCAAGGCTGAGATGCTCAAGCAACTGCCCAAGCCGTTGCTCAAGCACATCGCGATGGGCATGCGTCGCCGTCGGCTCGAGGAGGCCGAACCCGCGGCCTCGGAGAGCGGCTTGGACGACCTGGAGGAGGAGGAGGAAGAGGACGAGTACGAGAACGACAACAGCCTGGACGGCTGGACTTACGACGACGACATGGTGCGCCAGTGCCAGGGCGCCGTGACCTCGCTGTTCGACATGTTGGAGTTCGACGACCCCGCCGTGCGCACGCTTGACTACCTCACGATGGCGGCCGGGTCGATCATCAACAAGACGATCGGCAATCTGTCGGTCGAAGAGACGGAGATCACGTTCGAGACGTACGAGCTCACAAAGCAGATCCAGGTCGAGGCCATGCGCATCGACATCCCGGTCGTCAAGTCCATGGTCTACGGTCTCATCGCCGAATGCGAACCGGACGCAACGGAAGAAGAGAAGGAGGAGTGCGCCGCGACGTACCACTACGACATCCTCCAGCAGTCCTTCTGCGGCAGCAACGGCTGCGCATTCCTCGATTCCTCCGAGACCATGAAGATGCAGCGCGAGATCGGCGTCGTGCCGTACGTCGTCAACTGCACGCTAGAGAGCGAGCACGTCCACTACAGTGCCGACTTCCGCGGCTTTTACCCCAACAACTGCACCAGGGTGCCCAACGCCGCGCTGCTCTACGGCATCGGCTCGTACATCTCCGGCGACGAGTACGGCAGCAATGACACGGTGGACGGCACCGAGTCGCCGTACATCCGCGCGCCGCGGCGCCACCTGCGCTTCACATTCGCCAAGGTGACGTGGCGGACCGAGGATCTGGCGACCAAGTTCAACGCGAAGTGCGGTGGTAGTAAGGACAAGGACGGGAAGAGCGACTGCAGCGGGCTGTGGCACCAGCTACTGCCGAGCAACCGGTTCCTGTTCGCCGGCGCGGAGGCGCTGCCGACGCAGGCGCTCGCGAAGGCCGACTTCCGGTCGCCCATCTCGCTCGTGCAGCTCAACTCGCCGACGCTGTACGTGCCGAAGCTGGAGCAAAAGGTGACGCTGGAGCCGCTCACATCGGGCAACTTCAAGAACGTCAAGTGGGACAAGTCGCCGTACAAGGCCAAGATGAAGAACGGGACGGTGGTGGAGCGCTCAGCGGCGCTGCGCGGCGAGGAGTGCTCGATGTTGGTGGACTCGTACCTGAACCAGGTGGCGGAGAACCAGTACGTGCTGGAGCAGCCGCTGCAGGTGATGTACACGTCGTTCTTCTACTACCTGATGCAGAACGCGGCGGTGACAGAGCTGAACGACACGGCGCTGGCACTGAACGGCACGACGACACTGATCGATCTGAACGGGTCGACGATCGTGCTGTCCAAGAGCGCGGCGGATGCGAACGACCGACTGGGCAACGTGAAGCTCAAGGGCGATCTGCAGGTGCGCAGCATCCGCGTGTCGATCCCCGGGAGCTCGGTGCAGACGTCGCTGGCTGGGTGCGCGCTCATCTTGATTCTGATGGTGGTGGTGGTGTGCGTGCCGGCGCGTCGCGTGGAGCACTTTGACGAGGGCGCAAGCATGGCGCAGCAGTTCGTGGCGATGCGCAGCGACGAGGCGTACCCGGACAGCGTGCACAAGAAGACGCTGCTGTTCCCTGCGACAAGTGAGACCGTGGCGTTCGACGAGCTCGAGGTTGAGCGCATGGTGCTGGTTCACGAGCGCGAGAGCGACAAAAAAGTGTTTCTGTAAGCAGTAAGTAAGAGATGACTAGCCACAAAGTAGCCCGAGGCCGGTCGTTCGAATATGACGAAATTGGCATTATTGATACTTTGCTCCGATTGCGCTCTTGCGCTACTACTGACGCGATCTTGCTCTTCTAATGCAAGGCAGGAGCGTGGTGTGTATCGTAGTGGCTATTCTTGTGGCCTCGTCGTGTGGTACCAATCAAGAGCAAACTCACTATGTGATCTGCGATGTATTAGCATCTAGAGAGTTCCGAGTTCCGCATATCCGTACAAAACGCTCAAACCGGCGCAGGTTCTGGACGCACCAGCCTTCGATTCCGACGATGTCGCGCAGCCCGGCGTCACCGTGACGCAAAGCAGCGAAGAGACGAATGGTACTGGTCAAAAGCCGCCAAACCGAGCTGGCCTGTGCACGCGTGCGTCGAGAGAAATCCGCCACGGAAATTTCCGTGGAATCCTCCAAGCTTCCTGCTTGAAGCGAATAGACACTTTGGATTGGCCTAAAAGATGAATAAACATACTGGATTGGCTGATATTCAGGTTCCTTCTATAAAAAAATGGAACCTTTTCGTGATCGCGGGGTGTTTCGTTTGGCGACAACGTGCGACTCGCTCGGTTTGAACGACTTGGCGACTTGCAGACAACGGAAGGAACCCGGGCGACGCGTGCGCATCGAAGGAAGGAAGGGGATCCATCCATGGCCCACGGGGACCCGCTCTCGCGGGGAAGGAAAGCGCCGAGAGCCCGCGAGTAGCGCTGTGGCAGCGTGCCAGCCGCCTTGGGCCTCAAGGCTTGCGGGCGCCAGGCACTCGCGCATTCGCTCGCTTTCGCGCACGCGGCGGACGATGGAAGCAGTCGGGACCAATGCATCGGCGGTAGCGGCGGCGGAAGCAGCGCAGCTGCAGGCGCAACAGGCGCAGCTCGCGCTCATGGAGTACCTGCGCCAGCGCTTCCGGCTCATGCTGCTTTTCTTGCTGATCGGGTACGGCATCATGTGCGTGCTGAGCGCGGCACTGATCGCGTACTTGCGGCTGAACCGGCGCCAGGCATTCGACGGCAACCTCGAGGCCGCACGCAAGGTCATTCTACCAGCGTACGAGCCGCTGCTCGCCGTGCTCGCGTGCTCGACGTTCGTGTACGCCGTGTTCTTCGCGTCGGCGATCGCGTCCGACATGTACCAGTACGAGATCTCCCGGCTCGCGACCGAGGTGTTCTACTCGGGACGGCAGTTCGTCTTTCTTAGCGTCATCGTATTCATGCTCCAGAAAAGCGTGAGCGGCCCGGCGCTCCGCCGCTCCGTCTTGATCACGCTCGCGCTCTCGACGTACACGATCCCGATCGTCTGGTACATGGCGACGTACGGCAACCCGGCCCATTTTTACGCCGTGTTCACGATCGCGCGTGCGTTGCTGCTATTGCTGTACACGTATGTGCTCGTGGCACCGCCGGCACGCGCGAGCAAGCGCACACTGCGCGAGTTCTGCATGTATGCGTACTTGTACTACGCGCTGCTGTTCGCTTACAACGAGTGCTTCCAGCGCCAGAAGCTCGACGCCGGCTTTACGCTCGCGTATATCAACCTGCTGACGGGCTCGCTGTGTCCGCTGGTCATCTGGCGTGTGCTGCGTGCGGACACGGAGCACTGGCGCGGCTTCGGCACACGCGCGGTGGCGCTGCAGACGCTCTTCCGCCAGAAGCACCAACTGCCCGAGCGTGTGTCGGCGCGTGGTCTCCACGTGCTGATCGAGATGCACCGCAAGGATGTCGTGGACTTTGCGCACTTGGAGCTCAAGGAACGCATCGGCACGGGCGCGAGCGCGGTCGTGTTCCACGGCGTGCTGCGCTCCAAGTGGCCCGTGGCCGTCAAGGTGTACACGCCGTCCGACTTTTCCGACGCGACGATCGCCGAGTTCTCGCACGAGGCGGCGCTCTGCGGCTCGCTCCACCACCCGAACATCGTCCGGTTCCACGGCATGTGTGTGTGCCCGCCGTCGGTGTGCCTCGTCTCGGAGCTCTGTCAGGGCAGCCTCGAGGAAATCACGTGCCACGCCGCGACACGGCAGCTCCACGTGCATCGCCAGCAGCTCCTGATCGACCTCGGCTACATGCTGGACGCGGCGCGGGCCGTGGCCTACCTCCACAGCTTCACGCCAGCATTCCTCCATCGCGACATCAAGCCGGCCAATTTCCTCGTGGATGATGACGGCGTCGTCAAGCTCACTGATTTTGGCGAGTCGCGCAGCTTGCCGCGACAGGGCGTCGTGCGCGGCCTGGAGAGTGGAAGTGGCTTGGTGGCGTCGCTCGCAGAAGGGCTGGGCAAGCTCAGCAGCGGCGCACAGCTGCAGCGCGTACGCACGTCCGAGTGGCGCGATGACGCCGCCGACGCCGCGCACCGCATGACCATCAAGGGCACTATTGACTACATGGCGCCCGAGCTGATCAACGGAAAGGGCGGCCAGGCTGCGTACGGCGAGGCTGCCGACGTGTACGCGCTGGGCATCACGCTCTGGGATGTGCTGTACCCGGGCAGGGACAAGTACCCGGGCGCGGGCGGCAATCACCTGCGCATCTACGAGGCCGTTGCCGCCGGCCAGCGACCACCGCTCAGTGATGACCTCCACGCGAGTCTCCGCACGCTGATCGAAGGCGCGTGGCACGCAGACCCGCGCATGCGTCCGTCCGCGCAGAACGTCGTCAACATCCTCGAGTCGGTCCAGGAGGAGATCGGCGCGGCGTTCGCCGTGCAACTGCTCGATAAGCTGCGCGCGCACAAGCTGCTGAACCACCAGTTCAGCGACCTCGCCGTGTTCGAGGGCGACCGCTGCGTCGAGCTCATGGCGCGCCAGGGCTTTGTTGAGTACGCCGGTGAGGCCACGCGTGTGGGTAACGCGCTCATGGACGCCGGGCTCTTGCACCACGCCGCGCACACGCACCCGTTCGAGAACTCGCAGGAATCGTTCTTCCTCGAGGAGACCGCCATCGCGCTCTGCGAGCCGCTCGACGCGTCGACGACAGGTCTCACGTCCGTGGCGGGATCCCGACGCACGTCGAGCTCCCAGTCGGCGGGCCGCCGTCGCCAGCAGTCAGCGCGACGCGGACCGACGAGCCCAACGGCACAGAGCACCACGACCAAGCCCGAGTCCGAGACACTGCTGGGTGCGAACGGCGGGCTCTGTGCGTGCCGCAAGCTGAGCCAGCGCCTACAAGAGCCCAAGCGCGCCAAGCGGCGTCCGTTCCGGCGCGCGATGTCAGACCGCCTCCAGCGTCGGGCGCCACGCAACCGTGGCTTCTTTGCGCTGCGCCGCAAACTGCTGCCAACGTCGTCGACGTCGTCGTCGTCCGAGGGAGAGGACGACAGGGCACTCGCGCTCGAGATTGACGACTTTGCCGACTTTGTAGACGACATTCCACGGCTCTCGGACGTCCACGAGGGCGACAGCGACGACATGGATGAGCCCCTGCGTGTACGTGTCCAGTAGCTGCATGCAGCTACGATACGGAACGTGTTGAGTGAGTCTGCCATTGTATGCGTGCCCTCAAGCGTAGGTTGGTCTTGTAAGACGGAAATGTATATCATCATCTGTACACAACCAACAAAACCCATCGTGGGTATTCTCTTGACTAGAATCATGCTCCTGCTTAGCATCAGTAGAGCACGAACGCAACCGGAGCAAAGTATCAATAATGCCAATTTCGTCATATTCAAACGACCAGCCTCGGGCTACTTCGTGGCTAGTTGTCTCTTACTTACTGCTTACAGAAACACCTTCTTGTCGCTCTCGTGCTCGTGAACCAGCACCATGCGCTCGACCTCGAGCTCGTCGAACGCCACGGTCTCACCTGTCGCAGGGAACAAAAGCGTCTTCTTGTGCACGCTGTCCGGGTAGGCCTCGTCGCTGCGCATCGCCACGAACTGCTGCGCCATGCTCGTGCCCTCGTCAAAGTGCTCCACGCGACGCGCCGGCACGCACACAACCACCACCATCAGAATCAAGATGAGCGCGCACCCAGCCAGCGACGTCTGCACCGAGCTCCCGGGGATCGACACGCGGATGCTGCGCACCTGCAGATCGCCCTTGAGCTTCACGTTGCCCAGTCGGTCGTTCGCGTCCGCCGCGCTCTTGGACAGCACGATCGTCGACCCGTTCAGATCGATCAGCGTCGTCGTGCCGTTCAGCGCCAGCGCCGTGTCGTTCAGCTCCGTCACCGCCGCGTTCTGCATCAGGTAGTAAAAGAAAGACGTGTACATCACCTGGAGCGGCTGCTCCAGCACGTACTGGTTCTCCGCCACCTGGTTCAGGTACGAGTCCACCAGCATCGAGCACTCCTCGCCGCGCAGCGCCGCTGAGCGCTCCACCACCGTCCCGTTCTTCATCTTGGCCTTGTACGGCGACTTGTCCCACTTGACGCTCTTGAAGTTGCCCGGCGTGAGCGGCTCCAGCGTCACCTTTTGCTCCAGCTTCGGCACGTACAGCGTCGGCGAGTTGAGCTGCACGAGCGAGATGGGCGACCGGAAGTCGGCCTTCGCGAGCGCCTGCGTCGGCAGCGCCTCCGCGCCGGCGAACAGGAACCGGTTGCTCGGCAGTAGCTGGTGCCACAGCCCGCTGCAGTCGCTCTTCCCGTCCTTGTCCTTACTACCACCGCACTTCGCGTTGAACTTGGTCGCCAGATCCTCGGTCCGCCACGTCACCTTGGCGAATGTGAAGCGCAGGTGGCGCCGCGGCGCGCGGATGTACGGCGACTCGGTGCCGTCCACCGTGTCATTGCTGCCGTACTCGTCGCCGGAGATGTACGAGCCGATGCCGTAGAGCAGCGCTGCGTTGGGCACCTTGGTGCAGTTGTTGGGGTAAAAGCCGCGGAAGTCGGCGCTGTAGTGGACGTGCTCGTCGTCTAACGTGCAGTTAACGACGTAAGGCACCACACCAACGTCCCGTTGTAGCGGCAGCGAGTTGGATCCGTCCAGGAACGCGCAGCCGTTGCTGCCACAGAATGATTCGGCAAACTCGCCGTATGTGTAGACATCGTCGCATGCGGTGCTGGCGTTCGCGGGGCAGTTGTATCGGAGACCATAGTCTACGGACCGGTTGATGGGGAAATCGATGCGCATCGCCTCAACCTGGATCTGCTTGGTTAGTTCGTATTTCTCGAGCGTGATTTCGGTCTCCGTGATGGACAGGTTGCTCAGGGTCTTGTTAAACACGAAGGTCGTGTCGACCATGAGATACTCCGGGGTGTGGAACTCCGGGTTGTAGTAATCGAACATCTCGAACAGCGAGGAGACAGCGCCCTCGCACTGGCGCACCCCAGTCGCGTCTCGACTCCACTCATTGCGGCGATAGTCGACCTCTTCTTCACCTTCGCCATCTTCAGCCAGCACATCATTACCACTGATCGCGCTGTTGCTCTCTTGAAGACGCCGACGCTTCAGAATGCTGCGCATCAGCGCCTTGGGTAGCAGCACTGGGCGCCGCACAGTCGGCTCCTTTAGTGGCTTGATTGTCGTCGGGCTGGTGCTTGACATGTTGGAACTCATGGCGTTTGGTAGCACGTCGTCTTGCGTGCGGTTGTCGGAGAGCGAGCACGGGTACGTGTGCGTAGCAGCGTCGCCACGCGCGCGCTCGACAAGCAGCTTCCCTTGAACGAGCATCTCGTAGGCCGTGCTGATCGAAAAACTATCCGGCGGTGCCAGCGGCTTGCCGATCTTCTGTGCATCGAGCACCTGCGCGTACGTAATGTGATACGAACTCTTTGGCTCGAGCGCCTCTGGGATAGCCTCGCTGTTCCACTCCTGTGGGATGAACCCGTACACGGCAGACGTCGCGTCGACCTCGTGGACGTTCAGCTGTACTGCTCTCGCTATCAAAGCGGAGTTAACGACGGCTTCCACAAACGCAGCTTCGTCCCCACCCAAGTCGCTGGTGTCGAGGGACGAAGCACCGCACGGCGAGCTGGTGTAGAACGAGAAGGGCGTGGACGTGCCACGGATCGCGTTCCGAAGGATCGTGTCTTGCGCGCGCTGGCGTGTTGGTGCAGCCACGAGCACCGTTGCATTTCCTTGCTTCTTGGTAGCCGCAGCCTTGATCTGCTCGAGCGTGGGCTGCTCCTTCTTGAGATCGTCGGCGATCATGACGCGCTTGAAGCCGTCACTCGACTGACCAGCTTGGAAACCGCGTATACTGTTACCCATCGTCAGCGCAAGGAGGAAAGGAACTCCGAGCAAAATCGCGCGGTGGGTAGCTCGTGACACCTTTAGCGAGGACTTTAGCTTCCCGGACGTTGGGTCACCCGTGGCTGTCTCCTTTTGTAGAAAATAGAACGCGTTGTGGACGTACACATCCAGCACCGGCATGAAGCTGCTCGTGTACATGCCCAAAAGTGTCTCAATGAACGCCATGAGGTAGCCAGAGTACGTGTTGTAAATCTCGAGCCGGCCCTCCGCTTTCTTGGACGTGCCGATGGCTTCGTACACGGTCTCTACCGAGACCCCAATGTAGGCGACGACCGTGAAGGCGGCGTAAAAGAGAAGCGTCGTGATCACGTAGAACAGAAACTTGTTCGCTTGCAGCCTCGGCTCAATCTCCGTGGATGTCTCGAGGAAGTCAAGCTGAATCAGCTCCCCTTCGTTGGTAGTCGCGCTGGAGGCCTGGTGTGGATCGTCCTGCAGGCGCGCGTGGCGTGGTGGTGTCTTGACTTCGGCGTAAACGCCAGAGAGGTCTTCGTGGTCCTTGTCCATCGTAGTGAGCGCAAGTCCGAAGCTGATAGCTGTGATTGTTCAGGATCGTGGTTTTATGGAGAGTGACCAGCGCCCGTAGAACGTACGAGGCACAGATAAACAAAGCGTCACTCTCTTGTCTGCCTGCCTCTGCGCAGGCGTTTCCCTGTCTCGTTCAGCACCCACTGGTTTCTGATGTCTTCTGTTCCGCCTCGCGCTTGATACAAAGACCCCCAACCAGCGCCGATTCCTCGACGCATGCGTCTTTCACAACACCTCAATTCAAGACCCCTCGCCCGCGATCGTGAGCTGGGTGGAGTTGAGACGAGGGCGAGCTCTCGCCGTCACAACGCCACGACGAGCTCTTAATATCAGCCGAACAGTCAATGACGGGGGACAGGGCTCGTCACGAAGCAGATTTGTATCCTGTGTGGCTGTCACGCAGTGTGTTTGTGGATCGCGTCCACGGTCTCGTGGCGCGAAGCCTCGCGAGGGTTCGTTTTGGGTGGCACATCTTGGAACCTCTATCCCTCGATGTTCGATCGGCCGCGATCTGTTCGAGATAAGGCACTTGAGTCAAATCAAATCCTGTCAAACCGGATAATGAGTGGGTACACTGCCGTCACTAGATCTTCACCAATAACCTCTAATATTGGATATATATGTCAGCGCACGACTCGATTACCGGATATTCATCAATCTAAAAACCTGTGTAATACGATATCACCCAATAGCGCGCCTCTCATCGTCGAAATGTGTCAGGGCACCGCCCACCACATAGAAACGGCGCCCTGCGGGCGTCTCCGCCTTTGGAACGGCAGTGTGGACCGTCAAGTCGCAGCACGATTCTGTTCTCGTCTTGTGGCGTGAAATTTCAAAGTCGCCGTGTCGTGGAGCTGCGACGTGTCCCCACTTGAAACCTGGGAACAGAGAGAAGCGAGAAGCCGTCTATCAGTTCTACGCACCAGGGAGAGTGACGGAAGGTGGGAGGTTTGCAGGGAGAGGCTCGTGCAGCGCTAGTGCATGCAAACTACGCGTCTACAGCGTGCGTTTAGTTCTGAAAAAGTCTTCAACCACTACAAGACGGACAATACTCATACAAGACTCTGCGATGAGCATTTCGCCGAAGCCCACGCTCGAGCGAGACCTCGCGGACACACCTCCATCTGCAGCAGCGTTGTTCTCGGCCCCACCAACATCAGCGGCAAGCGATTCCAGCCAACCGCTTTGGCCGAACACGACCAAGGATGTCGTCAACCCTGATACTCCTGAGAATCGCTTGAAGGCGGTGCCACAGCTCGATCTTTCGCGCGGCCGCTTCATCGCGACTGTGGTAATTTCCGTGGCTGTGCTGGCCACGCTGCTAGCGGTGTTCATGAAGGGTGTCGTCGTCGACACAGGTGTGCTGGACGTGCTCGGAAGCACTAAGAACGTCCAGGGGAAGATCGATATCCTCCAGACGGTGAACGGTTACGTCACGGCCGGCGTGGGAAACGTGCTGGAGAAGTATTTCGAAGTGATCACCATTGTGATCACGACCTTCCTGGCGAACGTGCGGTGGTACCCATGCGATACGCCAAACGAGAGACCGAACCGCTTCAAGCGCCTGTGTCTGTGGGCATTCAAGCCGTGGATCATGTTTGTCCTCAACGTCGCGATCACCGCCACGTTCGTGAGCCACACAACCACGGGCGTCGTGCGCGTGTTCCTCCCCGATGACCTCGTAGCGTCAAACGCGATAGGCACGCCATCATCCAACACCACAGTGATGGCCAACCTCACGACACTCGGGAACAACAGGAGTGTGCTGGACACGATTCTGCGCGGAGCCGTGCGACGAGAAACAGCGCCATTCCACATGCTCACCGACTCGCCGTGCGTGGTGACGAACATGACTACCGTCACCGACGAGGACGAGGACGACAACCAACCACTTGAGCTGCCTTCCGTCATGGAAGTGCGCTCGACTGCTGTCGTCTACGGCTTCCCTATCCAGGACTGGAACCTGGACGCGATGCCCTTCGGGTTGGCGCCACAACACACGGTCACGATCCGACTTGGAGAGATCAACGACACGGACAGTGAAGTGGGGAGTCAATTCGAGGCATTCCAAACGGCATCGAACGTGTCGTGGCTCACGGCGTACGAGATGTTACTGCAGGGCAAGCTGCTGTTCGAGCGCGCGGTGTCGGACGCGAACGTGTCGGCGAGCTACCCGTGCGTGTGGGTGGATGGTCAGATCCTCACAGAGGCCGACGCAAATGACGTGGACGACGACGGCGCCCAAGCAGTCAACACAACTGCAGCACCCACGACCAAGCCTCCGCTAAGCCAAACGACAACCAAGCCTCCACCAAACAACACAACGCGAACGCTGTCGCGCCGGCGTAGGGCTCTTCAGACTACCGCAGGTGCTGCGAGTGGCAGTGGAGACGGTAGCGATGATATCGATTCGTACCTGGACAAGTTTCTGGACGGGCCGTACAAGGGCATGCGCCGCTGCTACGGCGCACTGAGCTCGCTCCAGGCGCTGGCCAACATGACGGACGCCTCAATGCACACTGCCGACGCGTTCGTGGACACCATGGTTGACGGCTTCATCGATACCGTGCCACAGATCGAGCCCGAGTCCATGGACCTCACGTTCTCGACGTTCGTGGTGAGCCCGCAGATGACGCTGACGGCCATGACGCTCGACATGCCGTACTACGAGAACACGACGTACCGCAACACAAGCGAATACTGTAATGGCGACGTGCTCACACCGCAAACCCGTACGGCATTGGAGTCGGGCAACGACACGACGCCGGAGGATATTGAAGTCCTTACGCGCATGCTGTGTAACCAGACGAGCTATCCGTACTTGCGCCCGCGCGAAGCCTGCGGCCACGCGAGTTGCGTCTTCCTGGACAAGTCGCGCACGATCCCGTTCAAGAAGCAGCTCCAGCTCATGCCGTACCTCACCAACTGTTCCACGGCTGAGCTCAAGTACAACGGCGACTTTCTCAACTTCTTCCCGACGGGCTGCATCCCGCAAGAGAACGCCGCGTTTCTCTACGGACTGGGCACTTACATGTCTGGCGACGTGTTCGACAGCGGCGACGACGAGACCTTCCCGTTCATCGTCAGGCCCCGACGCCACGTCGTGCTCTCGTTCGCGAAGCTCGAGTGGAAAGTCGAGGACCTGAGCCGCAAGTTCGAAGCTGCGTGCGATGTGAACGCGACCATGGGCAATTCGCAGTGTGAGGGGCTGCTCTATCCTCTCGAGAACGTGACCGTGCCGTCACTGACCACCAACAAGACCGGCAACCACGACAAATACGCGCGCATGCTGGTGCTCGGTAAAGACCACTTGCCCGCAGACCGCATGGACAGAGATTACCGAAACCCTGTCCAACTTATTTCGCTCAACACGCGTCCGTTCTACTACGCCAACGAAAACGCCTACTATGAATGGGAGTACATGCAGAAGAGCCGCTTTCGCGTGACCTCGTGGCCTAAGAATCTCTCGTTCGAGTCGTGCTCTCCGCTCATCGACTCGTACATCGCGCACGTCGAGACGAACCACTTTTACATCGACCACCCGCTGCAGCCGCTGTACACCTCGGCGCTCTACTACCTGTTCCAGGACGCCGCGGTCAAGACCGTCAAAGTCTCGCGCAACATCACGACGGGCGTCGAGGCGCTCGAGCTCTCGGTCGTCGGCACGACCTCGCTCAAGGGAGACCTCGAGAAGCACGTCATCAAGTTTAGCATCCCGCTCGCGTCGCTCATCTCGACCGCTGCGGGCATGCTCTTCCTGTTGCTGCTCGTCGTGCTCGTGCTCGTGCGCCCCACCGAGCGCCTCAAGATGTCCAAGGAGACCAGCGTCGCCGTGCGGTACGCCGAGCTGCTGCAGGAAGACCAGTACCCGGCCGAGGTCTTCGACCGCGCGCTGCTGCTGCCGTCGGGCGACCGCGTCGCCATGGACGAGTACGTCGTCGAGAGCGCGACCGTCCACTTCACGCGCGAAGCCGACAAGAAGGTCTACCTGTGAGCAGTGTAGCCATTCCGATCTTGAAAATAATCAATACATGATGGTCTATGAATTTCTGTTTCTGGTGCATTTCGTTGGTCAAAAATGGAACTATCCTTCAAGCAACCTTCGCGTCACATCATCCTCACGGTCCACTTCTAAAGACGAACATTGGCAACGCAAAACAACGAAAGGAAACCCCACCACCACGGCACCATGGCGCGTAACGAGGAGAAGGCGCAGTCGCTGCTGAACCGATGGACGTCCATGAAGCAGGACTTCAACGACACCTTCAAGAGGTGCGCTGTCGGCGGTCCACCGGCGTCTCGCTCGCTCCTGGCGGTGCGTCGGTTATTAACCACTCGCTCTGTTGTTGACGCGCAGTCGCCGGCCGTACCTTGCGTCCGAATGCGACAACATCGGCGACGCCGAGCGCTACCGGCGCCAGATCATCAAGGAGATCGCCAAGAAGGTCGCTGACATCCAGAACGGTACGCTTCGTCTTGTGTGGGGGGCCGTATATGGAGGTGATGGTCACTTAACTCGTGTCGTTGTTGTTGGTGCGGTAGCGGGTCTGGGCGAGCACGTGATCCGTGACCTGAACGACGAGATCAACAAGCGCATCCGCGAGAAGCACCACTGGGAGAAGCGCATTGTGCAGCTTGGCGGCGCGGACTACACGCGCAGCCAGCCGCAGGCATACGACGCCGACGGCGCCTCGGTGCAGCGCGGCGGGTACAAGTACTTTGGCGCCGCCAAGAACCTGCCTGGCGTGCGCGAGCTGTTTGAGAAAGAGGCGCCGCCGCCGCGCAAGCGCTCCAAGCAGGACATGCTGAAGCGCATCGAGCCGGACTACTACGGCTTCCGCGACGACGACGACCCGGCGCAGCTCGAGGCTGAGGCCGCCGCGGAGGAGAGGTTACGCGCGCAGGCAATGCAGGAGTGGGACGAGGCCGAGAAGCAGCGGCAAGCGCAAGTCGCCGCGCTGGTGCGTAGCAACCAACTGAAAGTGCCCGAGGGAATTCATAATTATTGATCATCTCTCTTGATGTCACAGGGTGTGGTCACGAGCGAATAGTATAGTAGAACTTATCCGTCCGCAGCAAGAAGTACAGCAACACCACCACTTTCATCATGAAACGATCTTCGAGCGTCGCGCTCACTGCAGGGCGAGAAGGACAGCGCCGTGCTATCCGTCGTTGCATCCCGCCTGCATGGCGCTAGATTGTCGCCGTTGAGATCCCCGCACACACACCTCGAGCCTAGTGAAGAGAAGCGACGGGATTCTGAGCTCAACACGACGTAGCGAACTGCCTCGCACTCGCACAGACACGCAGATACAGTGGAGCGCATGCGATGGATGTGGGGCGACGATGAGGGGAAGCGAGGGGGAGGAATAAGGGCCATTACATGCACATTTATTCGTCAAAGCCGCGCGGCAACGCAACGCGCTGGCCGCCGCCGGATACTGTCAGTTTAACCGCGGAAGTGGCGAATCGGGTTGGCCTTCTGGACCTTGCCGTACTCGACCGAGGCCGCGGCCCACTCGGCCGAGGTGGTCTTGGGCTCGCCCGGGAGCGCGCCGCCGTTGTCCTTGCCTGCGCATATTCCCCCCCCATATTCATGTTAGCCACGATGCGAGTTAGACCGGGAATCCGCGGTTAGACGCAAGTTAGACGCACCCGAGTAGCGCTGCACCGCGAAGGTCAGGTACGAGAGCGCGACGGCGCCGCCGCCGATCACGGCGATGGCCTGGGTCTTGGGCAGGGTCGTGCTGAGCTTGTACAACATGGTCGTGAGCCGCGAGAAATTCCGAGTGTTGGGGCGGCGGCGTCTAACCGGCGAGCGGTGGGGGGCGGCCCTCGCGGGTTTGTGGGGAGGGTTCCAACCAATAGTTGCAAAGAACCGCACCGCCAGAACAAATGCACGGGTGTTTATGCTGTTGTATGTTACCAACAAATCGAGGCACCGCGGAGTCACGGACTTGCGGGAAAACGTCCGAATCCTGTGTTGGGTAGGGACACGCGCAATCGGAGATACGCGAACAGCTCGGGTACTTCTTCAAGCAACATGCACGGATATGATGTTGCAGGAAGGTATAGAGGGTTCCAAAAGTAGGTGCAGGTTGCATGCGCTCTACACTTGTAGTGATACTTGTGATCTGGAACTACCTGCTTTTGCAAATTCCGATGTCTCGTCTAACGTGAAGAGCTCCAAACACAATGGAGATGGCAGCGATTGTCCCGGCGCGCTTCAGCCGCAGTTGATGAGCACGTGCCACGGCACGTCGCGCGAGTCCACGTCCGCCACGTACTCAAGGCGCCTTCCCCCCCATGCGACGCCTGCTTCGTACGCGTATGTGTCTTCGTCGGCGTTTGGTGGTGTCGGCAACATCGCCAGGGATGGTGTTCCATCGACGGCCGCAGCGCAGCCAAGGCTGTGGACACCGTACAAGTACAACGTCCTCCCAGTGACGTACAAGCGGAAGAGCTCGAGCGGGTCGGTCATCGCGGCGATATTGGTGAGCCGCACCATGGACCAGATCTCTCTCTTTCGTGCGCCGAGGCACGTCAAAGATGGGCTCGTGCGCTGGGCACCCTTGCGTCGAGCACCAGTGCACACTGGTAGACGAGAAGGTGCACACGGGACACGACCACGCTGCCGGCGGTGAACCCGCGCACGGCCCTCGCTTCGAAGATGGCGAGAACGGTGACTGATGCGTCGACACCCGGGTCAAGAGGTGGATACACGTCAGAGCGGAGCGGCGGCGCGGAGACGATTGAAACACAAAGGGCCAGAACGTGTGGGTTTTCGACCACGACCAGAGGCGCCCGGCGCTCAGCGGCACGTAGTACGAGTGAGATAAGAATACGCTCGTTCCACGACCAGTTATGATCCGCACTAGCGCTTTTGCGAAGGACCCCATGCCTATCGCGACAACACAGGCCGCCAGGCTGCACTTCAAGTCGAAGCGGAGCCCGTAGTCCGTGTAACTTCCAAACGCCTGGGCACGACGCGCTGCTCGTATCGGAAGATTGCTCGGCAGTTCCATGACACAAACAATCGTTGTGTCGCGGAAGTGAAGCGCGCGCATCAGACTGTACGTTGTGAGCCACGAGGCGACACCGATCCAACCTCCGCGGACAGCCAGTAGCCCCTCGCGCCCCGAATGGGTCGTGCTGTGTCGATCACGCGTCAGCCCATTCACGCCGTCTACTGCGAGCTTGCACGCAAGAGAAAGGAGCCACACATTCCGCATCTGCATCGACGCGCGCATGACGTACTCGACAGGATCAAAGTTATAGAAGCCACCGACGGACGCCCAAGAGAACTCACCGACTGTTTGGACAAGGCAGGAATCGAAGTGGTGGGCGAGCGTGTACCCGATAATCGGGAGCCAACTCCCGTACACGATGGTGTGGCTTGGGATCTTGAGCGCGACATGGAGAGCGTCAACCCACGGTCGTACCGGGCCATGATGGTCTTGCTTGCTTTCCATGACGATCGCGCGATGGCATCCCCACATGAGCAGCACGATCCGAAGCCAAATGTAGAATTGCGAGACGCCCCGCAAGACACTCAAGTACGCATGCCAGCCATCCACATCGCTCTCGATGACAATGCGCTCGTACCGGTACTCGTCGACGAAACTTGTTCAACAGTTGCCAGAGACCATGCACTGTGTGCCTCGAATGACAGTGGTGATCTCGAGAGCATCCGTGGTGTAACTCACGGACGGAATTAGGCGACGATCGCTGTGCGTTCGCTCGGTGAAGGTCGTCACGGTCAAGACAAACTCCAGCTGCAAATGCGGATGAAGCCGCTCGAGCTCGTCGAAGCGAATCGCCATGTGGTCCCAGATCGGAATGTGTCGTTGCCCAGTGGGGTTGATCGGGTGGTCGCATTTCCATGAGATGGGGTCGCTACAGAAGAATGGAAGCGACTGCGTTCGCATGGAGGCGTCGCTTCGGCAAAGCCCACGCGGACTCCACGTGCGATTCGAATTCCGGTCGTGGTTTGAGGCGCTGCAGTAGACGCTATGCAGTCGTGGCTCCGGGTTCTTGGTCAAGAAGCTGAACAAAACGTGGTGCAGACGATCGACCAGTGACTTCTGCTGATGAACAGCAGCGGCTGAGGCTTGTACAGCGCCCTCATCGCCAGGGTTGTCGTCAACGTGTCCAGCATTTGGAACACGGTGGATGACTCAAGATTCGACGATGTGCTATTGAGAACACACGGTGGGTATGCTGTCAGGTTGAAATGACGAGCGATGGAGCGCGATGCGATTGACAACGTGTCGAACTTGTACGGCCATAATCCCACGAACTCTAGCGGGATTCCATCGCTTGACGCATTGACCGTGGAGGGTTTGGAGGCGAGATCGTCGGTGAACACTGCACTAATGTGGACGACTGGATATTCGTACGAACCCCAGTACATCACCGTGCCAGGACCGACTGTTGGAAATGCGGCATCCTTGTTGAACACCAGGCCGGTTCGTGGGATATCTGTGGCGACAAGGAGGATGCCGAGGACGGTGAGAAGAGTGCGCCAGGGAGTTACACGGATGGACGTCTGAATATCGGTGGTTGGCACCGGCATTTTTAACCACGCGTGGCTACCACGCAAGTAGATCTCGGCATGGTCCCCAGTGCGCTGATCCATTTGGTGCAGTTTGCGGAGTTCACGACGTTACAGTTGAAAGCTCGTCGATCAGTATGCATCAGACTTGATCGTGCTATTCCCGGACCCATTTGTTCCCGACAAAAAGGTGTCGCAGTCATGGTGGAAAAACTAAGAGGGCAATCCGAGTTGCTCTCGAGGTGTCCACAGTGATATATATGACGACAAACAAGGTAGAGACGGATCGCTGTTCACCTGCTGCAAGAATCACAAAAATAGCCGCTTCTCTCACCTGGACCACGGCTTCCAACAAACTTGATACCTCAAATCGGCGCCGTTGGTCCAATGCCACGATGGCTAGAGACGACGAGGAGTTCGTTTCGCTGCCCTGCAACCAGCAGCCTGGCGCTGTTCACGTTCGCGTTCCACCCACGGATATTGACAACTGCATCGGCGTGTCTCTGTGGCGTGCACTCCTGACAGTGCACTCCTGACAATCGTTTCAATCGTGTTAGTCGTGACGGATATCCCTCGTACCGGCATCACGCTTAGTCCCACCACTTACCACGAGCGCGTTGGGTCGGGCATCGTCGCGTGTTGGGGGGTCCGTACGAGTATCAAGTCGCTCACCTCGCGGTGACAAACGCTTCTGCTGTCAATGCCTCTTGTGACGGTGAGCCCGTTGCCACGTTCGACGTGTGGTCGTACAAATTCGACAGCCTCTCGATTGCACCTCGCGCCATCGCTCAGCATCTTCGAGTGCCAGAGTATCCGCCTTGCATTATGTACCAGGAGCAATGCAGTTCCAGCAAGGTAGAGCCCGAGACGGTCTTTCACATGTTCGACGGTTTGGTGAATGGCTTGAAACGTGAATACTTCGACAAGCCACAGCTTCAGGCTCGCCCGTTCGTGTTCTTCACGAGAAGTAATTGGGTTGATCGGCTCCACCAGTAGATCTTCAGATTCCTAACGAAGAACCCTGAAGTCCGCTTGCACAGTGTGTTCCACGTTTCATCGGAAGGTCACCAGCGTGCGCTAGATGTTCACGGATTTTGCGGAACACAATTTACCGATCGATGGGGTTTTCCGCTGGAATCAAAGCCAGCCTTTTGTGACCTGCAAATCCCGTGGAGGTGCGACCATCCAATCGAACCATCAGGCGAGCGTGACATCGCGATCTTGGAACACATTGCTGTTCGCATCGACGACTTGCACCGTCAGTATCCGCATCTCGAACTTGATTTGACAATTCTCGTTTCAACGGTCGTAGAGCAAGCCCACAGCGACCGCCACGTCCTTCGCAGTGTGGCCCTCTCTACGGATGCACTGGAAATCACGACACTTATCCGCGGACGGAAGTGCGCAGGCATCACTTCCTGCTCCACCATCTTTGTGGACGACTACCGATATGAGCGAGCGGTGCTGGAAAGTGATGAAGATCTATGTAAGTCGTACTGAATTCTTCGCGGGGGTTTGCAATTGTACGTTTGGCTGCGAGTTTTACTGCTTGTTTGTGGTTGCTACCACGCGATAGCTGCTGAGCTGAAGCACCTTCACCGATCGCGATTGAGAACCGTTGTGCACGCGTGGAGAATCATCATGAAGATTCCAGGGCACACGATCGTGTACGGAAGTTGGTTTCCAATCCTCGGGTACGCACTTGCCCACCACTTTGATGCGTGCTTGGTCCACATGATGGGAGAGTACGCATGGTCTTCGATTGGAGGTTTCTACGACTTCCGGCCGGTTGATTATGTCCTGTCGGCATCCATTCAAATGCGCAACTTGTGGATGAACGTGATCGCGTGGAAGGTAGCTGTTGGTGCTTGGGAAGTCCTGGTGGCGCGATGCCAGAAGACGATGCACCCCGAGCGTCGAGGCGTGCTTGCGTTCCGCACGGGATGGATCGGTCTCATCTCGTGGCTTACAACTTTTAGCCTGGCTCGTTCACTCAGGTTTCGTGATACGCACGTCACGGCTGTAGTAGAATTGCCTCGACACACGGCTGTAAGCGCATTGCAGCGCCTCGTTACGTATCGCAACTACAGTGACTACGGCGTGCGCTTCGACATCAAAACCAGCTTCGCCGGCTTTGCTCTTATTGTCACATTCGCGCTGTGCTGCTCGAGCCTGGTAAAGATCTCGACTGGCCGAACCACCAACATGTTTCTCTGCCGATCGTTCTACGTGCCTTTGAGTGCTGGTCGCCTGTGGCTTCAAACGACAATCAATACCTACTGGAGCGTCATCTTCAAAAGACCCAAAAGTGGCGGACGAGGACGCATCGAACCACTGGTCGCACGCGTCTCCGCAGAACTTGAGCGGTTGATGTCATCGGCGCTTCTTCAAGCACAGTTGGACAAATCAACGTGTTCAGTGTGCTTTTGGCAAGGGTCTCCGCTGCACTGGAAATCAGTTTAAGGCTGCGTGATCCACGAGCCAATCTTCGACATCCATCGCCGCTCCATAGCGCTCTGGAGCATGGTGCGCCTCTGCAATATCGTCAACATGACGGACCCCATCGTGCTCATCCGCTTGTACGTTCTTGGGAGACCGTTGTACGTGTACCGTGTCCACATCAACAAAAATCAGGAACCACATCAAGTCATTCTGCCGACCTCCCCTGCCGAAAATGACTTAACTAACGCGCTTAAGACCACGCTGCCTCATACCAAGATCTGGTCGACCTGGACAACAGAATCATTCCCAGACGTGAAGCTCGTCAGCATTGTGAACTCGCGAGACGTCCCGTGGCACGTGATTTTAAACTGCGGGTGAATGTTGCCTTGTCACCAAACGCAATGATTTTATCGAACACGCTGTCTGTGCGACACACACACACAATTATAGTCGCTCCACTTGCCCCGAATAGAACGAGATTGCCTTAGCCGACATGGCTTCGAATCGCCACCGCGGCATTGAGCACGCCATTCACGATGAGTGCTGTCCGAGGAAGATCCGACGAAGAGGTTCTCATACGCAGCAACGGTGTTTCTTTCTCTGTTCGAGCTCCGAGGACGGACATTGATCGGTGCATTATCGTCACGCCCTGGCGCCGCATCTTCACCATTTTCACGATCATTCTTGCCGTCACGGACATTCCTCGGACAGGTTTGACATTTCGGATTCGTGACTTCTACAAAGCCCGTGTCGCGCCACACTCAGTCACGTACTGGGGACCGTTCGAGTATCATGTTGCACATCTCCACACACAGAGTGGTGATCTCGGCAGACTCTATGCCGGCGTCAATGCCTCTCGTTCTGGCGAATCCATCAAAGCACTCGAGGTCTGGGCATACAAGCACGACTCCCTCTCCATCGCACAACGAGCTGTGGCGCAACAGCTGAATGTGCCATCATACCCGGATTGCATCTTATATCGCGGTGATTGCACAAGCTCAGTCCTCAACGTTGCAACAGTCTTCACTATGCTGGACGATCTGATTGGAGCTGTGTCGACCCACTGGTTCCCGAAAGGAGTTCCAGAGGCAAGGCCGTTCGTCTTCTTCGCGAAGAGTAATTGGGTTGATAGGTTGAATCACATGCTTGTCCAGCCACTCACGAAGAACCCAGAGCACCGACTTCACACAGTTTACCACATTCCACCTCCACAACACGGGCAAGGCCTTGATCCTCGCCGCATCTGTGACGAGCGCCGTGCGCAACGGCCTCCGCTGGCGAGAACCTCTCTGCCCATATTCTGTGACCATCCCACGCGATGGAATTGCGATGACCCCATCAAGCCAACCGGGAAACGTAGCATCCCGATCTGGGATCACATAGGACTTCGGTTCGATCAGTTGCAGCGACAACATCCGGAGCTGGAACTTGACTTCACAATGCTGGCATCTAACTTCGTTGATCAGACGCACAGCGACCACCATGTGCTACCCACTGTGACGTTTGCGATCGATACCCTTGAAGTGACGACATTCATCCGCGGGAGGATGTGCGATTCAGGTAAGCTCAACTGCCGCACCGTCTTCGTTGACGATTTCCGATACGAAAGGTCGTCGGTCGAGAGCGACGAGGAGCAGTGGACCTACTACGTCTGGGTGTTGCGCGGAGGCTCACAGCTGTACGTCTGGGTTCGGCTGGGCCTCCTCTTATGGGGGTGCTTCCGCGCGCGAAGGGCCGAGGAAAAGTATCGCGATCGATCCCTTCTTGGAACTGTAGCCGCTGCTTGCCGAACAGTGCTCAAGATTCCCGGTCACACCATTGTCTACGGGAGTTGGGTTCCCATCGTCGGCTATGCAGCGGCCCATTTTTTCGATGCGAGCGTCGTGCATTTCGTCATCGAGTTCCAGTGGTCTTCTCTTAGTGGCTTGTTCGACTTCAACCCGATCAAGTACATCATCGACGCTTCCGTTCAGATGCGAAACATCTGGATGATTGCTCTCATTTGGAAATGCAGTCTTCTTCTCGCCTCAATTTCGGTTTGTGGACGGAACGTCAGACTCCATCAACACTTCGACGGTATCCTCGCAGTGCGAGGTGGCTGGATCGGTGTAGTTTCTTGGTTGGCGACGTTCGGCTTCGTGCGAGCGCTGAGTTTCCGTGACACTAACATTGTCTCGATCACCGAGCTGCCACGAGGAACAACACTTGGAATCGCACGGACCATGCAATCAGGGAGAAACTACGCAGACAAAGGGATTCGTTTCGATCTCAAGTGCAGTTTCATGGCGTGTGTGATCATTGCCACAGCTGGGACCTTTGTCAAGGTCATTGTGCGCGTGTTGACGGGCCGAGAGACCAGCGTGTTCACGAGTCGATCAACCTACGTCCCACTCAGCGCTGGCAGCCTCTGGTCTTGGTCAACGCTTCAAACTGTCTGGGGCTTCAAGCTCAGAGCACCAAGGAGTGGCGGCACTCGGGCGTGGTCGGTCGGTCCGACGCTTCGAGAGCTTTCTTCCCACCAGCGCAAGTCCAGACCATCACTGTGTGCCCAAGGAAAGTCAACGAAATCGTGTGATATATGCAACTTTCGAGCATCGGCAATACATTGGCGACCCGCACAAGGATGCATCCACCACGAGCCGATCTTCAACATCCATCATCGAACCACGGCGATCTGGTCAATGGTACGACTCACGAACATCGCCAACATGACGGACCCACTTGTGTTCGCGAGCTTGTACCTTCTCGGCAGACGCCTTTTCGTATACAAAGTCACTCCACACGCGCAGTCGCCGTACTCCATCTTGCTCCCAATCGGACCAACAGAGATCCATCACAGCTCGCACATCGACAGACTCGCGCCTGCCCAAGGAACAAGACCCCCATACCGGATTGACCTAGTGGGAACCGTCAACTCCCGCGATGTTCCTTGGCATCTCCTTGTTCAGTGTGGCTGAAATTCATGCTTCTCGAATCGTGCTGAAGTACAGCTTTCTTCTCACAATACGAACGATACCCCCGTCGACGCGACGTAGAGCACCAACTTCTACGTTCACATGAGTGAGCCGATGAACGGGGCTTGATGAGGGCTAGACCGCCATGCAGCTGGAAAGATCGCTGTGCTGTCCCAGCGGGATGTACTCTTGATTCGACCAACCTGGAGCTGTACGAGCACGTCGCCTAAGAGAACGCGCGCGGCGGAGATGACTGCACCACCCCTCCGGCTGATTAAGCATTCACCAGCGCTGGAGTAGCCGCCTGAGTGTGTGCTGGTCAACCACCTCGGGCGGCCGGGTCGACTTGACGCTTCTCTTTCTCGACTCGTGAAGAACGCGCGGCGGGTGCTCGCTTCCTCCCACAAAGCTAAGACTCGCTCGTGCGCCACGAAACGCACCGCGTCAAATCTTACCACAGAGCTCTGACCTCGTGGCGGCGCTGGAGGCCGTCGACGAGGTAGGCGCATACAGAGCGCGCGCGACCGAGATGGTGTCCATGATCCGGCGTGGACCAAATTGCCGCACGCAATACATTGGCAGGGAAACAAGAGTGTTGGTCACGAGTGAATGTGGCACGAATGTCGCAGGAATGCAAAACCGGCCGTCATACCGGTATGTTGACGGTTCTTAGAGCGCGTTGCCCATGATGACCAAGATCCAACAAAGCCTGCGAAGATGGAGTTCTTCCAGGTCGAGGCGAGCGCGGGCGCGGACGCGCAGGCGGCGCAGAAGCTCTTCCAGGGCGACACGATGATCGTGGTGGGTAAAGCGTATCTCTGTCGTTCTGTGCGTGAACGCGGCAGTGCTAAAGGACGCGTCTAACCTACTCTACGACGCCCCGCAGCCGGCCGTGTCGTACGCCAACCTCGGCCAGCTCACCGTCGACCTCATCGTCAACACGCTGCTCGCTCGCGGTGGCGAATGCGTACGTCTCTCTACCTATTTCCATCTATGTATACACTGGTTCACGGGGTCATGACGTGGTCTGTGCCTCGTCTACAGGATGCACAGATTGAGAAAGTCGGCCACCTCTTCTCGGCCGCCGTGCCGCCGATCGCCGGCGCCGCGGCGTACGGCTCCCAGGACCGCGACGCGCTCTGCGTCAACCTAGAAGGTATGAAGCAGCTGTGCTCTCTGCGTGATGCCGAATGTTGCCCTTCTTATGTATCTTTGGTGTTCGCGCACCTTTCGGTATAGTCTTCCGTATCCCGTCGCGCCGCGTGACGCTGATCCAGCAGCGCACCGACGTCATCAAGGGCAAGGCGCGCGCGTTCGCGACCGAGCTCGTCGAGTGGGCCGCGGCTAGCGGTTTCGCGTCGCTTGTTGTGATCGCCGGCGCCGACGACATGCTACGCCACGACCCGAACATGCGCCGGTACGAATTGCATCTCTTCCATGTGTCCGTTCATCCGTGGCTGCGTCATCTCACATGGATCATCCTGTTTTTCCCTCATCCGTAGCCGCCCGCTCAACACCATCACGTTCACAGACAGTGAGAAGCCGTTGCTGAACCCGGCGTTCCTCGCGGCGTCGGGCGCCATTGAGACATCTGACGCCGACGCCTGGAGCGATCTCCGTGGAGTCGGGATCTCGCCGCTGCTCCACGCGCGCTGCGCGTCAGCGGGCGCTTCGTCCAAACCTCTCGGTTTCGTTGCGTTCTTGCTCTCGTGCGCTGAAGGAGACAACGTACCGGATGCGATGGCGATGGCGTCGCATGTACTCCAGTATCTGGAGATCAAACTCCCGGCCCCGCCCGCGCCCCCGGCGTCGTTTGGCTCACCGTTGCCACCTCCACCGCCGTTTGTGTTCCCGCCTTCGTGGAGCCAGCTCTTTGGCCGTGGTCCCGACGCCGCACTTTTCCTCTAAGCTAAATGTGCAGCAAGCATAATAGATCGGACAGATTTTTGCAAGAACGCCCCTTCGCCAGATCGTGACTGTTCATGGACAACAGTCAGTGCAAGCTAGTCGGCGACACGTACCTCCGTGTTCCAACAGTCGACACTTCAGCGCACGAAAATGGGGCGAAGACCAATTAAAGTCAAGACCTACAGCGTGCGCTCTCGGTTCCTCCATGCGCTTGGATTGCGGTCGCGAGTGGATGTCGTGGCGCAGCAAGTCCTCGACCACGAGGCCGGCATCTTCAAGGCCGTCAAGGAGAATGACCCAGCGCGAGCGCTCGAGCTGGTCGAGGCGGACAATGGTGCATGCCTCAGCCTGCGCGATTCTGTGGGTGCTACTCCGATACACGTCGCCTTCCTGTACGGCCACCACGAGATGGGCAAACAGTTCGTGGTCAAGCGTAAAGATCTTGCAACGTTGACGTACTCCACACTGGAAGCGGAGCACAGTGACCTCTCTCCGTACGAAGGTGAAAACATTCTCCACATTGCAATCGTTCAGCGCGATCGGCGACTTGCAAAATGGCTACTCGACGAAGTACCGGAGCTTATCAACGCGGAGACGGTCGGGAAGTTCTTCCGGCCAGGAAAAGCCTGTTACTTCGGTGGAACGCCGTTGTTGTTTGCTCTAGCATCGAATCAGATTGGCATCGCGCTTGACATTTTAGAGGCGGCCGAGAAGCTCAAGAAGCTCCCTAAGCTTCGCCCACAGGGAACTATCGCGGTACGCCAACTAAAGCAGCAACAGCTCGCGCTCTTCAAGCAGCTCGACCCACGCGCGTTCGCCAAGGCAGCCGCGCAAAACGTCCAGAAAATCATTCCCGTCGCCGTCTCTGCTCTGGCAAATATATCTGGGTTGGTGGAGGACGCTGAGAACAATGAAAACGAGGATGACCTGGAGACGTCGATCTTTATGACCGACAGCTTCGGAAACAACGTGCTCCACCTTGCGGTCATCCATGGTCTTCCAAACGTGTTCAACTTTGGGATCCAGTTTGCAATTCTCGTGCTCGGCAACCCGGGGTTCAGCATTGCTGACATCGACAACGCTCTCAGCCAAGGTGGAGACACCGTCACATCGCTTGAATCTCCACCCGACCCAGAGGTGATCGACGATCAGCGCCAGCGAGCGCGGGTCGCGTCATTCTCCTCTTCTTCAGCGCCGAATCCTACTTCCAAGGTGAAGCGTGAATCCCTCGTGGATTTCCTCCGGCGAGTTGACGACGTGAGGCACGACAAGATGATGCGCGGCTTCTTCTTGCAGCGCAACCGTGATGAGCTAACGCCGTTGTCGCTTGCGGCTGCGCTCGGTAAAGCAGACATGTTCCAGCACATTCTCCAGCACGTCACATCAGTTTCCTGGAGCTACGGCCCTATCACCGCGCTTAATATTCCTCTGCTCGACCTGGAGGAGTCCATGCCAATGCCGCCCAGCCATCATGGCCGCCTTGAGGGACTATACAAGATCATGTCGATTCTACCATATCCCTTGACACCACAAGGTCGCAAGGGGTATAAGACTGCTATCCAATGTATCTGCTCTCAAGAGAAGCTGTCGTGTACGATTTCTAAAGCGGACTACGCTCAAGTGTTGGAGAACCGCCTGGAGATGCTCAATCTCATCGAAGTCCGCCAATTACTCAGCAAGAAATGGAAGTACATCGGCAAACGGCTGTTCCGTGCGCGGTTATGGCTGTACACGGTGTTTCTGGTTGCGTTCAACACTTCAACTCTCTTCCAAACAGACGCGTACCGCGACGCCTCTGCGCCGCTGTGGCGCAAAATCGTGCTCGCAGTCTGTGAGATCGTTTCGTACGGATTTGCTATCGTCAAGTTCATGAATGAGAGCCACCAGTTGCTGTTCAACTTTCGATCCTACGTCACGGAAGCCGGCGCAGGACGCCTAGATAACGTGTGTACTATGCTTACGAGTATCTTCATGTTTGCCGCGGGGATCGCGCGGCTCTTCGATTCGCAAGAGCTCAACGACGCATTCACAGCAGTGGCGCTGATCATGGCGTGGTTCTACCAGTTCTTCTTCTTACTGGGATTTCGCACGACTGGCCCTTTCGTGATCATGATCCTCACGATGATCCAGAACGACATTGTACGGTTCGTGCTGGTTTACTTCTCGGTCATGGCCGGCTTCTCGCAGGCAGTGTATCTCGTCGCAGACGGCCGGATTGGGTTGCGCACGCTGTTCCATCGCGGTCGCATGCTCGTAATCGCGGGATTCACGGGCGAGATCAACTACGACGACAACTACACGAGCGGCCGCATGAATGCGTTCACACAGGTCATCATGCTTGGCTATATCATCCTCGTCATGATCCTGCTTGTGAACTTGTTGATCGCAATGATGGGCAATACGTACTCGGATATCCTGGCCAAGTCAGCGCAGCGCTGGGTCGCTGAGCGCGCCAACATCATGGCCACGATCGAGAACCAGCGGTCTGCCGAGGACAATCACCGAGAGCGAAGGCGGTACGCGATCCCGCTGGTCACGCGTGGTAGCGACAAGGAAGAGATGTTTCTGCAGCTCGAGATCAACAACATCGACACGTGGAAGAAAACGAGGGACGAGGCCACAGCATCCGCCGAGTAAAGTGAATGTACAGTATTAGGCAGCGGACGGGGACAAAAAATCTCGCGCAAACGTGGATTGTCGAGCCCCAAGTGGCCCCAGTCCGACCTCTTGTTGCTCATGTACGACTGGCAGCTTGGGAACAGGTCCGGCGGTACTGCCTCTGCTGATAGCGCGTAATCCTAAGAAACGGTGAGGATCTTCTGTCGCCAGAGACTGAGATTTGTCGGTCAGCCGCTTGAGAATATGGTCGCGGAAGGAAGGCAGTATCGCCACTGTGCCCCGGTCAGAGCTTGGATGCGATGAAGCTGCGGATGATACTGTCGCCGGCCGGTTGATCGAATGCGAATTCGACTGACGCAATTGTTCCAGTAGTTTCTATGAAATCACACAAGATGAGCTTTCCGGTTTGACCCAGTACTGAGCTGGGCCAGCATCATCGCCTCGACGACGGACGCACCTGCATTGTGAGCGTTGCGTACTGCTCGTGGACGCTGTGGGCGGGCGCCTCGATCGGCGCAATTGCTTCGACGGGCTCGCGCCTTCCGGGTCTTCCATCAGTGGTCTCATCTACCGAATCTTGTATCTGATGACAGCACGGCTCGTCGACGTCGCACTGCGTCTGCTGCTCGCGCTCCGCGGTCGCCACCACCTGTGTCTGTGTAGACGCGTGTGCTGTGTCCGCGCGCTGCTTGAGCTTCTCCAACTCGCCGCGCATCGCGGTCGTGGTCGCTTCGTGGTGCGCGATGATCTGGAGCAGCGACTGCATGTGGCGGTCGTACTCGCGCGTCCACGTGCGTTCCTTCTCTGCCAGCACCTGCTGCCAGTGCGCAGACTCCGAGCGGAGCTGCTGCTCGGCCGCACGTGCCGTGTGGCGCAGCGTGCGCGCGCGCTCCTGCCAGCGACGCGCGTTCGCCTCGCTGATCGCGAGCTGCTGCGCCAGCCAGAGGTTCTCCTCCCGCAGCGCGTCCTGTGCGTCGCGCGCGCCGGAGCCACAACGGCAGCCGCCGCGACGCGAGCACGTCAACGGATCCATCGCAACCGGCGGACGGCGGCAGCCGCAGGTGTCGTCCATTCTTCCAACTTGTCGCCGGGACTCGAAGAGACGCGATCAGTTCAACTCGCTCAAAACCATGTTTTCACAAGAAAAAAAGAGAAAATGACGAATAAATAACCTGTTTTGGTACGCTAAATCATTTCGGTTAGGAACTCAACTGGAATCTCTTTCCGCCAGCAGCTCCTGTAGATCACTCACCCGCAGCTCAGCAGCGCGCGCCACGGCACGTCGCGCGAGTCGACGGTCGCGACGAACTGGAGGCGGTGGGCGCCCTCGGCGGTCCACGTGGCGCGACGCAGCTTTTGTCGCGCGTGGCGCTCCGCGCGCGGCGGCGGCGTGGGCTGCAGGAGCAGATAGGGCGTTGCGCCGTCGACCCGGTACACGTACAGCGGCGTGCCGATCACGTAGAGGCGGACGAGCGCGATCGGGTCGGTCATCGCCGCGAGATTGGTGATGCGTACCATGGACCAGATCGCCTTGGTGCGGTGCGGCACATCCAGCACGGGCTCGTGGAGCGGACAGCCCTGACGCGCGCGCCAGTGAAAGAAGGACGATCGGAAGCTGCAGGCGGCGCACGCGCCCGGCGTAGTTTCCAACCGTTTCGGTGGTGGAGCCAGGTCTTCCCCCGGGTCGACGTGGACGCGGCCGGTCTGATCGCGAAGCGTGAAGCCCCAGACGTTGTCCAGTATCGACCAGGGCCACAGTCGTCCTGCGCTCAATGGAATGTAGTGGGTGCTGCTCCAGAACACCGCGGTGTCTCGGCCGGTAACCACGCGCACTGCGAGCTTCATGAACCACCCGACAGCCACCACCATGATGACCGCTAAAAGCGTACATTTCAAGTCGAACCGCGGGCCGTAGTCGACGAAATTGCGGTAAAGGGGCATGGGCCGAAGGCTCTCGATCGGGAGGTGGCGCGCCAGCAGCTGCACAGAGATGATCGCCGTGTTTCGAAACGGAATTGCCCGCATCAACGCAAACGTGGTAAGCCACGACACGAACCCGATCCAAATGCTTCGGAACGACAAAAGGCCAACGCGAGCCGGATTGACCGGCACGCAGCGTCCGCGTTTGATCTCTACCTGCAACGCATGTGCGAGTTTGCACAAGAGCGCGATCATCCAGATATTCCGCATCTGGATCGACACAGTGAGCGCATACTGGGCCAAGTTGAAGTCATTGAAGCCACCGATCGATGCCCATGCGAACTCCCCAACACATTGAACGAAGCTGGAGTCAAAATAATGCGCGAGCGAGTACATGACGAGCGGCGGCCAGCTCCCATAGGCGATGGTGTGACCAGGCACCCTGACGAGGATGGAAAGAACTTGTTTCGACCGCTTGAAGAGGCAGCTGTAATTGGGGGACTCGATGTATGAAGCGCCGACGCACCCGCACAACAGGGCGAGCACTCGGATCCACATGTACAACTGACCCACGCCGCGAAGAAGCCCCAGGTATGACGTCCACTGGTTCGCGTCGCTCTCGATCCACGATCGTTCATATCGGTAGTCGTCAACGAACACGGTCACACAGCCCTGTGAGCGATCACATCGTCGTCCACGGATGAGTGTCGTGATCTCAACCGTATCGGTCATGTAGCTGACACTTGGGAGGTACTGGCTGTTTCGGTGAGTCTGCTCGATCGTCGAGGACGTGAACATGGTAAAGTCGAGCTCCACGTCAGGATACCGCCGCGCCAAGTCTTGAATGCGCGCTTCCATGTGCTCTGCCAGCGACAACGTCCGTTGCCCATTCGGATGGATTGGATGCTCGCACATCCACTTGACTGGGCTCGTACAAACGAAGGGTATCACGCAGAGATTCGGTGCCTGGCGTCGCGGATAGCGAGTCGAAGGATCGTCAAAACCACGGGGTAAGCGATAGCCAGCAGGATTGTCGGCGTTGCTTATTAAAGATGCATGAAGAACGGCGTGCAGACGGTTGTCTGGGTTGAACGTGACGAAGCGGAAGAGGAAGTGGTGAAGCCGGTCGACCCAGTTGCTCTTCGTAACGTATGCGACGGGGGAGTCATCAAATCGAAAGAATCTGTGCTGAACGGCCGACGCTAAATCGTCCAGCATGCGGAAAACGACGAACGGATCGAGTGTTGTTGCCTGACACGGCCCGCGATACAATGCGCATCTTGGATATGATGTCACGTTAAGGTATTCAGCAATGGCGCGCGGCGCGATGGAGAGCGTGTCGCTTCTATACGGCCATAAGTCAAGCAAGCTCAGTGGCATTCCATCACACGAAGCTTCGACAGCCGGGGGCGTTGAGTTCGAACTGTTTCCTCCGATCACGTTCAAGTGCGCGACATGGAATTCGTAAGGCCCCCAGTACATCACGATGCCGGGTCCAGCGCGGTCGTAATAGTCCTCGGGCGTAATCGTGAATCCTGCCCGCGGGACATCCGAGACCACAAGGAGCAGCGAGGTGACCGTCAACAATCGTTGCCACAGAGTGACTTGCACGCTTGAAGTGATGTCTGCCGAGGGCACACGAACGTCGAATCGCTTTTGGTCGCTCGAGATGATTGTGCATTCCTCGGTGTCTCGTCGTACATCCATGACGATGGCCGAAACGGAGTGATCCCCTCAGCCTGACGAGGTGCTCACTTGTCTCGCTCAGTTTATTATCGGCATCTCCACATTCACACCTCAGTCACACACTGCTGAGAACTGTGAAGGAAAGTTATTCCTGGGAGGCAACCAAAGCGCACTGAATGGAGACTGTGACCTCAGGCCACATGATTGTGCCACGATTTGTCTCATGAAGTCGTGAAGACGTGGCCTTAGATAAACGCATCCATCCATCGCGTCGACGGATCCGTTGTCCAAGAGTACGAAAGCCATGGGTAACGCTGTTGTGGTCGCCCAGCTCGTCTTCGAGACAAGTCTCCGAGTTTTCCTCTAAATCCATTTTTGATTCTTTGGATAAACATGATTATCACACGTCACATAGTCATTCCCGCAAGGGAACTCGAATGTCACTATGCATTCCCGTGACGTGGCCGCTGACGCGGAGTAAGAAGAGCGAACAAGCATGGAGGCGTTCGTTACCGTGGGGACGACCAAGTTCGACGCGCTCGTGCGCGCGCTGGACTCGGACGCGTGCCTCGCGGCGCTGCGGCGGCGCGGCGTCACGCGCGTGCTGATGCAGATCGGCCACGGCGAGCACGAGCCGCGCGCGTCCGTGCCGTCGATTCCGGATCTCCAGGTGCGCTTCTACCGCCACAACGCGCAGTACAAGCAGGACGTCGCGCGCGCCGACCTGATCATCTCGCACGCGGGCGCCGGCTCGATCATGGACGCGCTGTCGGCCGAGAAGAAGCTCATCGTGGTCGTGAACACGGCGCTGATGGACAACCACCAGACCGAGCTCGCGGACGCCATGGCCGAGCAGCGCTACTGCGTGGCCACGGACTGCGCGGGGCTGCTCGAGACGCTTGAGACCGCCGACCTGGACGCGCTCCAGCCGTACCCGCAGCCCGACGAGGACGCGTTCCCGGCGCTCGTGGACCGCGTGGTCTTTGGCGGCCACGCCGAGTGAAGGTGGTAAAGAGTATGTATACCCGGGTACACGGAACATGGCGCAGATTCGTCCCCTCTTTCTCCCCCAATGAGCGTTCTTTTGGCCAGCCTCAGCCGCAGTTGACGAGTACGCTCCACGGGAGCGACTTGGTGTTGACCGTCGCGAGCTGTTCGAGGTGGAGCGCCGTGGCGGTGGTGGCTTCGCCGATCTCCTCGAGGGACGCAGGCAGAAGGAACGCCGCGCGGAGATGGTCGCGCATTTGCGGGCCCCAGGCCGTCTCCGTTTCGCCACCATCGCGGACACCGTCGACGGCGGGCTTTTTGGCGTACACCACGAGCGTTTGACCGAAGAGATAAATGCGCACGAGCGCGATCGGGTCCGAGAGCAACGCGATGTTGAGCAGCCGCACCATGGCCCAGACCTCGGGCGGGCGCGTGTCGACGCGGAAGAGCTGGTCGTGGCGCACGCAGCCTTGCGTGCTCTTCCAGTGGATCAGCGACTGCGCGCGGTTGCACACGGGGCACCGGAGGTGACTGTTGGGCACGGGTGGCAAGAGGGTCTTCTCGATCACGTGCGACGACACGTGGCGCCAGTTCAAGGACGCGACGCGCTGCTGCGAGCGCGAGGATGAAGGCTCGACCGGCGCTGTCACGACCAGCGCGGTGGATTTGACGAGCGTAAGGTTCCAGAAGAGGTGCAGCATGGCGCGCGGCCAGAGCCGTCCTGCGCTGTGCGGGATGTAGTACGTGCGACAGAAGAAGAACCGCGTGCGGCGTCTCGTGGCGATCAACACGAGCAGCTGCATGAGCTGTCCGTACACGACGACCAACAGTGTGGCCGTCGCGACGGTCTTGACGTCGAGTCGGTACCCAAAGTCAGCGACGTTGGTGTAGTTGGGCGGGTAGCGGAGCCCGTTGAATGGCGTGTGGCGGGGCAGCGTTGTGACGGCGACGACGTTCGTGTCGCGGAACCGCAGTGCGCGCACGAACGAGAAGACGGTCATCCACGAGATGAAGCTGATCACGATGCCGCGCATGGCGACAATGCCGGTGCGAGGCACCCATACGGCGCCGCGGGACTTGCCGTACGCGTGCGTGAGTGCAAACAGCGCGATCTTCCACGCGAGCGCGACCATCCATACGTTGCGCATCTGGACCGAGGCCGAGCGGATGTAGCTCACTAACTGGAAGTTGAAGAGTCCGTCGATGGACGACCAGACGTTGTTGCTCATGAGGTGCGTGACGCCCGAGTCGATCACGTGCGCGACCGAGTAGCATACGACGGGGACCCACGAGCCGTACACGACGACATGGCTCGGAATCTTGCTCAGTGTGATGAGCGCCACCACGATGCGGATGAAGACCGAGCGACGTTGCAGTTTTGGCTCGTCACTTCGGGCTCGATACGCTCCAAGACACAGGAGCGAGAACCGCACCCAGATGTACGCCTGTGCGATCGCGCGCAACCCGCCGGTGACTGCGCGCCAGTCTTCAGCATCACTCACTAGCGTCGCACCTTCGTATCGATAGTCGTCGACGAAGACCGTTTCGCACTGTGCGTACTGCGAGCGGCATCGGCGTCCTCGAATCCACGTCGTGATCTCGACATTTTCCATGGAATAGAAGACGATCGGGAGTTTGCTGGCGATAGGTTCGCTTGACAGGATACTTCGTGTCGTGATGATCGTGACATCGAGCTGCAAGTCGCTGTATTGCTGCTGGAGGTTGCCGACTCGAAGCTCAATGTGTTTTGGGATCGACACCATCGGCGGTGGCGAAAGCGGCGGAGGCGGAGGAAGCGGGTGCTTGAACCGCCATTTTACTCGGAGATCGCACACGTACGCTCGACGCACGCGGCGATCAACGGGGAACGCTGGCTCTCCGCACACGGTCCAGGGATGGCTTGACGAGTTGACCGCCTCAGCAGGATGGAAGCGCACTGTGTGCATGCGCGTGTCTTGTCGCTTCCACGCGTGCTTGAGGAGGATGTGGTGAAGCCGGTCGAGCCAGTTGCTCTGGGTCATGAACACGAAGGGAGAGCTCTTTACCGATGAATTATGTGCGAAGAAACGCGACTGGGCCGCTGATATCCAGTCGTCGATCATCGCGTACGTGGTCGCGAGCCCTAGCGTTGGGGTTGGACACGGTGAACGATAAAGGATACAGTCTGGGTACGACGCAACCTCGAGATACTGGGCAACAGCTCGTTGGGAGATGGACAACGAGTCGAACTTGTACGCCCACACGTTGGCCGAAGTGACCGGGAGCCCCTTGCGACTGCCTTTGAATGTGGCATTGGTCCCATTGGTCGAGGTTCGATTGATGTGGATACTGGGATATGCGTAAGGTCCATACGACCAGTACACTCCCGGAGCCGCCTGTTTGTAGTAACTTGCGAGCGAAAGCGACAGCCCCGTCCGTGGGATGTCCGTGAGCACAAGCGCAAAGCCGATGATGGAGACAAAACACCGCCAGTACGAGAACCGGATGCTCGCGTCAATGTCGGAGCGAGGGAAGCGAAGGCGGTGGCGCAGCCCGGTCTGTGCATCAACGACTTCACTCGCGTCGTCGCGCCGGAGCACTCGAGTGGAAGGCACTGGCGAAATACTAACGAGCGATGCCTGGTTCATCGCGGTGGAAACGTTGAGTTCGAGAGCAGGGCATGTAGACATGCACAAGCGTTGATGCCGTTCTCAACGTTCGCACTCTGCACGACCTGTTCCGACCGAAAATAGATACCAGCAGCCACAGCTCCCCGACCACTAGGATATCCCTTCTCCGTTTGGCGCAGACTCCAGAAAAGTCAGAAGGCAATCGTGCGTGCGGCCTCGCGCGGTCATGGCAAGAGGAAGCCTTGTCGCGGCCGGGAATAGCGAGTACAGCCATAAATAGCGTCGAGGTCGGAATTTCAGGCCGCGATTCCAGACGAAGGGAAACGGAGACGACGAACTGGTGAAGCGTGATGGATGAGCGCGCGTCATCACCTCCGGTCATTCATCCATGAATCGCTCGTCGCAGATCGACGAGGAAGACGTTCTCTTGGTTCAAGAAGATCGCCTCCCGTGCAAGACAGTCCACGTTCGCGCACAGCAGTCAGATATCGATGGCTGTGTGGGTTTCTCTCTGCCTCGGTGTGTGTTTTCGCTCATCAGCATCATGCTCGTGCTCACAGACATCCCGCGCACGGGTCTCTCCATCAACTTGCTCGCGTACTATCCGACGGTCGGCCAGAAAGGTCAGTTGATGTACTACGGCCCCTACGCGTATCCGGTGCTGCATTTGAATCGAAGCAATGCCACCGACGACCCCGAGTCTTCGTCGCCGATTCAGGGCTTCGCGGGTGACACCCAGATTGATGACATCGATGCATGGGCGTATAAGTTCGATACATTGTCCATCCCCACTCGGGCGCTCGCTGAGCATCTGAACGTGTCGTCGTACCCCGCGTGCCTTCTCTACAAAAACGAGTGCTCAACCTCGACATTGGCGCTCGAGACCGTGTTCACCATGCAGAATGACCTATTGGCAGCGATCGACGATCGGTACTTCGCCCAAGCCTCGGTTCAGGACCTGCCCGTCGCTTTCCACACAACAAGCTACTGGGCTGATCGTCTACATCACGTGATTCTCGGTCGACTGGGATATCGTATAGACGTGCGATTGCATGCTGTCTACCGATTTCCCGTGAGTAAATCTCTAAACGCAGGGGCACCGTTGGGAATCGACGTTTGTGAGCAAACAAGCGCGGAAGACGCGCACCATCCTCTCATTTGCGAATCCATCGTTCCATGGCTGTGCGAGCACCCGTTTCTTGGGGCCACTGCTCACGTGTCTATTGCAAGGAGTATCCAGCTTCGAGTCGTCGCGCTACAACAACAGTATCCAGACGCTCTGTTCGATCTGACCATGATCACAACGCGCGCTGAATTGCAGAGCCAACGCACGCTCTTGATCCCGACAGCATATTTCAGAAGTGACAATACGGAAATCACCACACTCATACGTGGACAAATATGTCCGAGGGAAGCGCCGTGCCAGACGATTATTCTGGATGACTACCGGTATGAGAGAGCCATGATTGAGACGACAGTCGAGGAGTTTTCAGGGTTCACTTCGTTTCTTCGAGCCGTGTCGCAGGCATACGTGTGGCTTCGAGTCGCGCTCTTGGTATTTATCAGCAGCCGTGTCCGACTATCCGAACCACGACATCGATTCAAGTCCACCAGAGCCAAGGCTCACGTGGTGCTCATGACGCTCCTCAAAGTGCCGAGCCACACTGTCATCTATGGCAGCTGGCTCCCGATTCTTGGGTACTCGATCGCGCACTTCACGGACTGCGGGCTCATCCATTTGGTCGTGGACAACTTCTGGTCAACAGTGAACGGGCTGATCGACTTTGATTTTGTGAACTACATCGTCGTCTCAAGCATCCAGATGCGGAACATTTGGTGGATCGCGCTCGCGTGGAAGTGCGGTGTCTCGGTGTACAACCGCCTCTGCACGTTCCGGAGCAATTGCTGGCAACCACGGAACGGGTTGATCGCGTTTCGTGGGCTGTTTATTGGCGGGACCTCTTCTCTGACCGTGTTCGCGTTTCTTCGAGCACTGCGATTTCGCGACACCCGAGTGCTTAGCGTGGTCGAAATTGAACGCAATACTGGCGGAAGGCATGCTTTCTACGCGCAGCCTTTGCCCAAGCGCCCTGCCGACTTCGGATACCCTTTGGACATCAAAGTGATCACAGTTGGAACAATTCTCGTTGTCGGGTATGTCTTCGTGGTTCGCTCGGTTGTTGGGCTCTCCAGGAATTCGTCTGCGCGCTCATTTTTCTGTCACACATTCTACGTCCCGCTCAGCACCGGTGTTTTGTTTCCGATGTCGTCTTTGAATGCTTTTTGGTACATGCACTTATTGCGACCGAGTGATGTTCCAGCAACAGTGCACGAGATGCAGCGCGGTTCCAGTTTTGTGCGGCTTCGCACTATGTCATCCCGGATTCTCAGCGCAGTGCTTCCAGTGCAACCCGTAACGCGTCGAAAGTGCGAAACATGCGACTTCGTCTCGAGTACGTTGCATTGGCGAGCCATTCAAGGATGCCTACGTCACGAAAGTCTCTTTGCCATCGGCCGGCGGTCTGTGGAGACCCAGTCGATGGTCCGTCTGATCCATATCGCGATGTTTTCGGACCCGATCGTGTTCTTCAAGTTGCGCGTGCTGGGGAAGCAATTATACGTGTACCGCTTTCGAGATCGGAACGCGGTGACCTCGTTCACGCCAGAGCAAGCGTCTCTGGATGCCGTCCGAGCGAACCCGAATCCTCGACAAGGCGGGGAAAGCGTGGATCCTAGCCCGAGCTCAGCGTTTCTCTCTCCGATACTCCTTTCTGCAAAAGGAAGTGGACTCGCACGTCCAGATAGCTTTGGCGGCGGGGGTTCCGACACGTTCGAGCTTGTTGGGCGCGTGAGCTCCGTCTGTGTGCCGTGGAGCCTTCTCGTTGACTGTGGTTGATGGGGAGGGCCGCCAAGTCCGGTCTTCTCACTGCGGGATACTAGATTTGGCTTGGTATTGCTCCACGCCTTGAAGAGGACTGCAGATCGCATTTCGAACTGCCCAAGGTATAAGGTTCTTGTTTTGACTGAGATCCGCGAGGATAGTATCTTGAGGCTCTGTATCGCATTACCGAGGGAGCGACCACCGCACGTTGGAACCCAGCGCTGAGACTCACCTCATGATGTCACCAAGCGCAAAGACTAATGCCAGTCTATTTTTGAGCCAAGAAGCGTCCTCACGAACCCGCCCTGCATTAACACGGTAGCACCGACCGATGCGCTCCCCCGAGCCTGCGCCACGAATAGCCCCAGTCAGCTCGTAATGGACGCGATTCACGCACCAGCACCAAAGAGTCCATTCGTGAAGTACTCCCTGATCCAGCTTGATAGATGACCGAGCATTCAGACCTGCTGAAGTTTGCCAATGCAACGCTCGCCCAAAATCGACGAGGATGTGGTGCTCACGGTTCAAGATGACCGCCGTGTGGACCAAAAGGTTTGTGTTCAACCCCAGTCATCAAACATCGATGCGTGTGTGGGCTTCTCGATTATTCAGTGCGTCTTCTCGATCGTCAGCATCATGCTCTTGCTCACAGACATCCCGCGTACGGGTCTCTCCATCAACTTGCTCGCGTACTATCCGACAGTCGGCCGGAAAGGTCTGTTGATGTACTACGGCCCCTACGCATATCCGGTGCTGCATTTGAATCGAAGCAATGTCAACAACCGCAACGAGTCGTTGCTGTCGATTGAAGGATATTCAGGCGACAATCGAATAGATGAAGTCGAAGCCTGGGCGTACAAGTTCGATACGTTGTCCATCCCCACTCGAGCGCTTGCAGAACAACTGAATGTGTCATCATACCCGTCATGCCTTCTCTACAGAAGCGAGTGCCCGAAGCTGACGATGTCGCTCGAGACTGTGTTCAACATGCTGAACGACCTGTTGACGGAGATTGACCAACGGTATTTCAAAGAGGCCCTGGTTCGCCATCTCCCAGTCGTGTTCCAGACAACTAGTTACTGGGCTGATCGTCTTCACCATGTGCTCCTCGGGCGGTACGGATATCGTGTCGACGTTCGGCTGCATGCCGTGTACCACTTCGCGGTTGACAAGTCACTCAACGCGGGGGCACCCTTGGGGATCGATGTCTGTGAAAGAGCGAGCGCAGCCGAAGATCACCACCCTATCATCTGCAACGCTCCCGTGGCGTGGCGATGTCAGCATCCGTTTCTCGGGACTGATGCCAATCAAGTCCCCATCGCCCACAATATCCGCCTTCGCGTCGCGGCGCTACAAAAACGATACCCAGAGGCTCAGCTGGACTTGACTTTGATCACAACGCGCAGCCAGCTGCAAAGTCAACGGAATGCCTTGGTCCCGTCTGCATACTTCTACAGCGATAACACTGAGATTTCGACGCTCATTCGCGGACGAGTTTGCCAGATTGACACGCAATGCTCGACAATCTTTCTGGATGATTACCGTTACGAGAGAGCCACGATTGAGACGACAGCAGACGAGTTTCGAGTGTTCACCTCAGGTCTTCGAGCCGCATCACAGCTGTACGTATGGCTTCGAGTCGTCCTACTCGTGTTTATCTGCTGTCGTACACGACTGTCGGAATCAAGGCATCAGGGCAAATCTCGGACGGCTAAAGCAGGGGTGGTACTAGTCACGGTCTTGAAAATCCCGAGCCACACCATCGTTTACGGGAGCTGGTTTCCCATTGTTGGGTACTCGGTCGCGCACTTCACTGACTGCGGGCTTATCCATCTAGTCGTGGACAATTTCTGGTCTACGGTGAACGGATTCATGTCATTCGACATTGTGAACTACGTCGTCGTCTCAAGCATCCAGATGCGGAACATTTGGTTGATCGCGCTCGCGTGGAAGATAGGCGTATCCATGTACAACAGCTTTAGAGCCCACCGCAAGTATCAATGGCTCCCGCAAGACGGGCTGATCGCCTTCCGCGGGCTGTTCATTGGCGCCACCTCTTCGTTAACCGTGTTCTCGTCTCTGCGAGCGCTGCGGTTTCGCGACTGCCGGCTGCTCAGCTTCGTCGAACTCGAGCGCAACCACGGTGCAGGCAACGCGTTCCATCCGCAGCCGCTGTCGAAGGGCGCGACCGACTTTGGATTCCCGCTCGACATCAAAGTGATCGTAATTGCCACTGCAGTTATTGTCGCCGTGACGTTCGTGCTACGCGGTCTCGCCAACGTGTCCAGAAAGTCGACCACACGCTGCTTCTTCTGCCACACATTCTACGTTCCACTCAGCACCAGTGTCTTGTTCCCGATGTCATCGTTGAATGCTTTTTGGAACATGGAGCTACTGCAAACACGGGAAACCGCTGATCCCGCGTCGGAGTCCCAGCGCTTCCCGAGCTTCGTAAGGCTTCGTGCGATGTCGTCCCGGATTCTCAGCGCAGTGCTTCCAATAACACCTGAGCCTCGTCGAAAATGCGAAACATGTGACTTTGTCTCGAGTACGTTGCATTGGCGAGCCATTCAAGGATGTCGACGCCACGAAAGTCTCTTTGCCATCGGTCGGCGGTCCGTGGAAACCGAGTCGATGGTCCGTCTGATCCATATCGCGATGTTTTCGGACTCGATCGTGTTCTTCAAGCTGCGCGTGCTGGGGAAGCAGTTATACGTGTACCGCATTCGAGATCGAAACGCAGTGACTCCATTCCGGTCCGAGCGAGCACAGGTGAGCCTGACGGTTCGAGGAGGAGACACGGAAACGCGTTTCGCCCCAGCATTTCTCAGCCCGGTGCCGTTGCCACCCAAAGGAAGTGGATCCGGCGGCGACGATGCGTCCGCCGCGTACGAGCTTGTCGGGCGCGTGAACTCGGTCTGTGTGCCCTGGAGCCTTCTCGTGGACTGCGGCTGATGAATCCGCCACATCATTGGACGAATCTGCGACGTGTGGCAGGCAGGAGCTCTTCAGGTCCAGACTGTTGACGTCAACATATATCCATTTGATTCGCTGAAAATACTATTCCTCACCTATTTTCACCAATCAGATCTCCTGGGGTACGCTGACGTGGAGCGGGGTACCATAGTACCCCCTCGCCAGGGCGTACCCTTTTTGAAACGGAGCGGCTCCAAGCACCACAGAGTCGATCGTAACCTCCTCGCACGGTCTCCGCTAGTAATTCCTCCTCGACGATGGCGATGCGCGCGCTGCTCCACGCCCGGCGGGGCGCCGCCTCCGCTCTCGCCGCGTCGGCGCGTCCGCGCGCGTTCGCCTCTGCCTCGGCGGCGGCGGCGGCCTCGCTCAAGCACCACATCGCCGAGTACGACCTCGTGGTGATCGGCAGCGGGCCGTCGGCCACGCAGTGCGCGATCGAGTCGGCGCGCCACGGCAAGCGCGTGGCGGTGGTGGACCGGCGCGGCGGCGTGGGCGGCGTGTGCGTGCACACGGGCACGATCCCGTCCAAGACGTTCCGCGAGGCCGTGCTCCACCTCTCGGGCTACCGCCACCACGGCTTCTACGGCAAGTCGTACTCGATGAAGACCGTGACGATCGACGACATCCTCTACCGCGTCAAGCGCGTCGTGGACTCGGAGGTGGACGTGATCAAGGCGCAGCTCAAGGCCGCGCGCATCGACTACATCCCGGGCTTTGCGCGCTTCGAGAGCGAGCACGAGATCTCGATCGTGCGCGACGCCAAGGATGCCGCGAGCGACGAGCCGGGCGCCGCGGTCACGCGCCTCCAGGCCGACAAGTTCCTGATCGCCTGCGGCACGCGCCCGGCGCACAACCCGCTCGTGCCCGTGGACGGCAAGGTCATCTTCGACAGCGACCAGATCCTCAGCGGCTCGCTGCGCGAGCTGCCGCGCTCGCTAATCGTCGTCGGCGCCGGCGTCATCGGCATGGAGTACGCGTCCATGGTCAACGTCGTCCCGGGCCACAGCGTCACGGTCATCGACGGACGCAACGACGTACGTCACGTGGTGGAACCTGCTGCGTTTGGTCGATATGACAACTAACCTGAGACCTTCGGCTGTTTGTGTGATCCCCTAGATTCTCTCGTTCTGCGACGACGAAATCGTGAGCATGCTCAAGTACGAGATGCGCATCAAGGGCGCGCGCTTCCTGCTGGGCGAGACCATCGAGAAGGTGGAGAAGACCGACAAGGGCGTCAAGGTCTACTTGGCGAGCGGCAAGGTCACGTCGGCCGACGCGTTGCTGTACACGGTGGGCCGCCAGGCCAGCACGGACGGACTGAACCTCGAAGGCGTCGGCCTCGAGCGCAACAAGCGTGGTCTGCTCACCGTGAATAAGTTCTACCAGACCGGCAAATCTCACATGTACGTGTTCGTCCCGACCAGTGGGCACATTCTAGGTGTATGCTGACAGTTTGCTGTGACTTGAACTGTCTAGTTATGCGGTGGGCGACTGCATCGGTGCACCGGCGCTGGCGTCGACCAGCATGGAGCAGGGCCGCCTCGCGGCGTGCCACATGTGGGAGGACGACGAGCGTGAGCTCGTGGCGAGCCAGTTGGAGAATGGTAACTACCCGTACGGCATCTACACGATCCCGGAGATCTCGATGGTCGGCAAGACGGAGCAGCAGCTCACGCAGGAGAAGGTCAACTACGAGATCGGCCTCGCCAAGTACTCTGAACTCGCCAAGGGTCAGATGAGCGGCGGCGCGTCGGGCGTGCTCAAGATCCTCTTCGACCCGGACACGCTCAAGGTCCACGGCGTGCACGCCATCGGCGAGGGCGCGACCGAGATCATCCACATTGGCCAGGTCGCGATCGCCATGGGCTGCTCGCTCACGTACTTCCGCGACGCCGTGTTCAACTACCCGACGCTCGCAGAGGCCTACCGCGTTGCCGCGCTCAACGGCCTCGGTCGCCTCAGCCGCGACCTCGAGCTCGAGCACGATTAGAGACGGCATCACAAACTCAATTCAAGACCGAGGTATATTGATGATAGATGCCTCTTATACACGATTACTGTGTCATCACATTAGATCATCTACACCCAAGTGTAGTGCGGCATGCGCGCCGGGCTCAGCAACAGGAACGGCCACTTGCTGCCGGCCTCGCCGTTCGCGATCGCCGCCTCGATGCCCTGGAGCGCCTTTTCGAACGCGCCGATCGCGGTCTGCAGCTTCGGCTCGGACACGAACGGCTCGGACTTGTAGGCGCCGAACATGTTCTCACTCGCCGGCACGGGACGAAGGAACATGGCGCCAAGTCCCAGGGCGCTGGGCAGCACCGTCGCCGGAGGGACCGTGTACTGGAGCAGGTTGATCGCAACGCGCTTGGCCGTGGGCAGCGGCTTCCAGAGCGCCGCTGGGCTGTACGGCGCGCTCATGCCGTGCCACGTAGCCGCACCGTTCATGCCGTGGTGGCGTACGGTGCACGTGAAGATGAGGTGCGTGAGCAGCTCGCGCACCTGACCCTTGGACTGGAACGCCGCGGGGAAGTCGCGCACGTGCGGGATGGTCGCGCTCGCGCCGGCCCAGCGCTGCAGCTCCACGTCGGCGACGACGTCGCGGTCGGCGGCGTAGAACGCGTTGATGTAGGCGTCGACGAAGCTGCGGATCGCGGTCCAGTA
>JAMFLL010000169.1:0-56646 GCA_027475725.1 Pythium rhizo-oryzae | reverse complement strand
GGACGTGAGCTGGTTGCTGCCGGCGCCCGCGAGCCGCTGCTCGCGCTCGCGCTTCTTCTTCTTCTCGGCCTTGCGCGCGAGAAACTTGTGCTCGTAGTTGCTCAAAAAGTCGGACCGCGTGGTCGAGAGCCGGCTCGTGCTGCTGCTGTCGCCCGCCGACGAGAACGAGAACGACGCGCCGTTGCTACCGCCGCCGCCGGGGCCGCCGAAGCGGCCCGTGCCCAGCGAGCTGCTCGAGTCCGAGTACTCGCTGCGCACCGAGTCCATTCGCCAGGCAGGCGCTCGACGTGTATGAGCGGTGCAAAGACTGCGGGGAGACGGAAAAGCCGTTGATAACGAGTGTATTGATAGGATCGCACAGCGGTTTTTGGGTCCAACGTCTACGACGAGCACGACACGCAGAGCGGCGCGGTCTCGGGCGCCTGCGGACGCGCGTACACGCGGTCGCGCGCGTCCTCGCTGCCCTCGAACGGCCGCGAGAGAAGCGCCAGAATGTGCTGCACGGTGGCATAGTCGCTGTCGGTCGCGGCGTCGATCGCGGCCTGCGCCACGTGGTTGCGCAGCACGAACACCGGGTTCACGGCGTTCATGCGGTCGCGGCGGTGCATCTCCACGGCCGCGTCGGGCGAGCCGTCCGCGCTCTCGCGCTGGAGCCGCGTGGCGTACGTGTCGATCCACGCGGCCCACGCGTGGCGCAGCTCGGCGTGGCGCTCAGCGTCGCTCGTGCGCTCAAGCTTCTGCAGCGCCTCGCGGTCGCGCGTCATCTGGTCAAACAGCGCCTGCGAGACACCGTAGAGCCGCGCCTGCTCGGGGTTGTTCTGCAGCAGCAGCGCCACCGACTGGTACTGCGCCTCCGTGAACTTGGTCGCGCGCCGCTTGAGCTGCGCGAGCGTCTCCGAGACCTCGACCAGCTCCGCCACGACTGCGGCCCGCGTGGCTGGCTTGCCGAACGCGGTCACGCCCGCGAGCGCGCGGAACGTGCAGGTAAAGTCGGCGCCCGTCTCGGCGAGCACGCCAAACAGCGCATCTACGAGCGCGCGGTCGTCGGCGCCTTCGTCTTTGTGGAGCAGTCCGAGCTTCTCGCGCATCTTGGCGTAGTATTCACGCTCGTAGGTGGCGTCGTACGCGTCCAGCGCCGGCGTGAGCAGCTCGCGGTCCACCACGAGCGCGAGCTGGTCCGCAAGCACCGAGCAGTTCCACTTGCAGATCTCGGGCTGCGCCTCATACCGGTAGCGGCCGCCGTCGTCCGAGGTGTTGCAGATGTGCTGCGGGTCGAAGTGCTCCATGAAGCCGTACGGACCGTAGTCCAGCGTGTCGCCGACGATGCTCATGTTGTCCGTGTTGAGCACGCCGTGGCAAAAGCCCACACACTGCCATTTGGCCACGAGCGCGGCCGTGCGGCGCACGACCTCTTCAAAGAACGCGACGTACGCCTGCTCGCGCTCGAGCTCCTGGCGCTCGATCTCGGGAAAGTACTGGCGGATCGTAAAGTCGAGCATCTGCCGCAGCATCGCGCGCTTGTACGGCAAGTGCGCGCTCGGGCCAGCGCGGCCCGTCTGCGCGTCCGTGTCCTTGAAGATCTCGAACGAGCCGAAGCGCAGAAAGCTCTGCGCGATGCGCATCACCACGGCGGTCGGCTCGTGCTTGGCATTGCCGTCGTAAAACATGTCGCGCACGACCGTCGTATCGTGCGAGACCACAACGCTGCCGGCGCGCGTGGTCGGGATGCCCAGTGCGTGCATGTGCTCGCTTGCGAGGAACTCGCGCAGCGTCGAGCGCAGCACCTTGCGGCCGTCGGCCGAGCGCGAGAACGGCGTCTTGCCGGCGCCCTTGAGCTGCATCTCCCAGCGCTGCTTCGTGCCGCTGTCCACGATCTCGCCGAGGTACACCGCGGCGCCGTCGCCGAGCTGGCCGGAAAAGTAGCCAAACTGGTGGCCGCAGTAGCACTGCGCGGCGGTCTCCGAGCCCTCAAAGAGCGCGTTGCCGGCGAGGAACGGCACGAGCTCGTCCACGTTCGCGAGCTCGGCTGGCGGCACGTGGTCGTCCTGGAGCGCGGCGTCGTCCTCGCCGGCGTACACGCGGATGCCCACGAGCCGCAGCGCGTCGGGCGCGGCGATGACAAGCTGCGGGTTCTCGATGGGCGTCGGTGCGATCCGCGAGTAGCACGCGCCGGCCACGCGCGGGCGCACGAAGTTCTGCGTCTCCTTGTCGATCGGCAGCCCGCGCAGCACGGCGTTGTCGAACGCGGCGGCGGGCGGCGTGGTCTTGCGCCAGAGCCCGCGGCCGCGCGAGAGGCTCTGCGTCGCGCGCTGCTGGAGCATCGTCATGGCGGCAAATCGGCGAGTGGGCGCGCGCAGCAGCAGCATCCACCCCAAGGCTTCGTAGCTGTTCGCGTCAAACCGCCGGATGTCCGACCCCGGCGCGGCGACCATCATTCCGCAATGAGTAGCTCTCCGTGTGTTCTAAACACCTCCCTAAACCGATGGTTTCTTAGGTATCGTATCAGAGGGGATATCAGCTATGAGGAATGTTGGTCCCCAACCGCCTTTCTGGCGTGCGTCGAGGCTGCGACAGGGGGAGTGTGGGTGTATGGCGTCGTTCCTCCCACCGCCACGTCGACGCCGTCGCGCGCCATGATTAGTTGAAGAGGCCAGCGCAGCGGGCTGCAGCCGCGCGCCGCGGCGTTGGCAACACAAGGGGACCGCACGAGGGATTCGCTTCGCATAGACATTCAGCATTCACCTCACGCGCGCGAGTGACCAGCAGTTACGTCTGAGGCGGCCACAGCTCCAAATAGACGCGCATCGCCGGAAGCAAGCCACGCACCCGGACCTTTGCACCCTTCGCAGCTTCCCAGACTCGGGTCAGAATACGATGTCGCTCGCCGCCGCCGACTCGATCCGCGCGCTCGACGGCTTCTTCAGCTGGCGCGAGCCCGTCGTGGCGCTCGACGCGGCCGCGGCCGTGACGCCCTCGCTCTTCACCAACTTTGAGCTCGCGACCAACTCGTGGGACGAACTCGAGCGCAAGCGCCAGAGCGCCGAGTTGGCTGTCACGGTCGAGGTCACGGACGACGGCGACGCCAACACGAGCGCCAGCAGCACGACCACGCCGAGTCCCGACAGCCCGCGGGCGTCCAAGCAGGTCAAGATCGTCTACTTTGTTCGCCACGCCGAAGGATACCACAATGTCGCGGAGCGCGAGCTGGGCACGGAGCGCTGGGAGGCCGTCGAGGCCAAGCAGGAGCAGTTCCTCGACGCCGACCTCACGCCGTTCGGCATCCAAGACACCGAGTCCAAGGGCCCGCCAGCCGTTGCCGCCGAGCAGGCGCGAGGCATGCCCCGCGTCGGGCGCGTGATCGTGTCGACGCTCTCGCGCGCGATCCAGACAGCGCAGCACTTCTTTCTGCCGGAGCAGGCGCCACGGCCGTTCGTCGCGATCGAGCTCGCGCGCGAGACGCTGGGTGTGCACACATGCGACAAGCGGCGGCCGCTCTCGGAGCTCTCGGCCAAGTTCCCGGACGTCGACTTTTCCAGGATCCTCGACGAGCCGGATTCGATGTGGACGCCCACGCACCGCGAGACCGACGAGGAGCTGCGCGTGCGCGCGCGTGCGTTCCTGTCACAGCTCTTCCGCGACGTGCGCGAGTCCCACGTGGCCGTGGTGACCCACTCGGGCTTCATGACGGCCGTGTGGTCGCTCTTCCATAGCCACCGGTACAAGCCGGCCAACTGTGAAGTCATCCCGCTCGCGCTCGAGTGGAGTGACACCTCGCAAGCAGCTGGGGAGGCCGCAGAAGCAGTTGCTGTGGTGGAATAAATAGAATCTACGAACTGATAAATACAATCAACAGCTATGAAGCGTAGCGAGGACGATAGATCCACGGTCTCACCTGTAGAAACGTCGATCGAGGACGACCCGAGTCTCCGCCCTTCTTTCACGGCAAGCACGTCTTATCGGTGGCACGCCGTCCTGCCGGCAAGCGTCCACCCTTCCTTTACATATCCTTTTCCCATCAAGATCCGTGACACTCCCCAAGCCGCACCCACCACCACGCCGAGCGCGACCCTTTGCGTTCCGACCCCTCGCGAAGCCACTCGACGCCCATCCCGCGCGGTTCCCTCCCGTCTTCCTTCACCGTACCAGCAATGGGAAACGTTCTCAGTTCTCGCGGATGGCCCATGGCCGCGTCCGCCCCCGCCGAGACGCAGCCCATGCTGACGAATGGCGCCGCCGCCACGACGACCACGGCGCCGCTCTTCCTGGACGAGATCGAGCCCACGCCCGCCGAGTGGAGCCAGGAGAGCAAGTGCGTCGTCATCCAGCGCTTCTTCGGCTGGCTGCCCGACTCAAATGTCCGTTGTGCTGACAATATCCCTGGCTGCTGCTGATAACTACCCCCTGGTCTCACACGGTTGCTGCCCTCCAATATGCACAGGCTGAGAAGCTCAAGCAAGGCCAGAAGGCGTCACTGTATACGCCTCGCACCATGTACGTGTGCCCTGCGTCTCCTATTGGAAACACCCTCGCATGTTGATTTTGTGTGTGTCTGCTGATCTCCTGCCAGCGTCTTTGATCCTTCGCACGCGCTGACGCGCGGCCACGCGATCGTCGTGGTACAGCGCGTGTACCGGCGATATCGCCTGCTGCGCCGGTGGCACCTCGTGAGCGAGGAGGTACTGGAGATCGTTCGCTCACAGCGGCTCGAGCGCGAAGCCCAGAGCGAAGAGGAAGAGATGCTCGCTAATTTTCGCCAGATCCTGGCGAGCGGCTTCTCGGCTCAGAAGGTGTCGATCACGGGCGCGCTCAAGAACGTCCAGCTGCAGCTCGTCCTGCGTGCTGAGACCGAGGAATGCTACCTCACGTGGACGCCGTCCCGGAAGCGCCAACCGCGCATCGACCTGCGTACGTTGATGCTGTTTTGTGTTACGGCTGCGTCGCATTGAGCTCATCCCTTTGCATATGTATCCCACGTGATAGACGACGTGGAAGAGGTCGTGCCGGTGCTGAAAGAGGGCAACAAGCACGCGCCGCGGCTCGCCAACAAAGTGAGCCACCGCCGTGGGCTCATCATCGTGTGCAAGAGCCACCACCGCGGCCGTGTGGTGCTCCAGATGGGCTCGAAGCGCGAGCGCAAGGTGCTGCTGCTGGGTTTTCAGCGGCTACTCGAAGACCTCAATCGCTTCGCTCCGACGCTGGACGACACGGGCTCAATCCGGAAGCGGCAGCCGCGACGACAGAGTGCGCTCCAGTTCTTTGGGAAGGAGCAGGGCTCTCACAGAGATAGCGACACTGGCTATGGCGATGCTGGCTATGGCGACGATGACGATGGAGACGACGGGGACGATGAGCTGCGTGCGGAGACACCAGTGGACGACCCGGAGCTGACGCCGACTTCCTCGCCGACCAAAATCACCAAGCGCCACTCGACGTCCATCGCGAAGTTCTACCAGACGCGCTTCGACGACGATCCGGCCACGCACGACAGTGCTCCGTCCGGAAAGAGCGGCCAAGACCCGGTGCCCAAGCCGACGCTGCCGCGGCGATCCAGCATGGTCATGTAGCCACACACACCACACTATTTCAGAATCTAATCCCTCATGTAGTCTATTCGGTCTTGTCAAACTTGGCGTTGACGGGGAACGTCGTGCCACCTCTCCTCATTGCGCTGGGCGTCGCGAGCGGCAGGAACCAGTAGGGCAGCTCCCGGAACGTGCCCAGCACTTGCTGCAGGTTGCCCAGGATGCCCAGGTAATAGTAGTTGACGTAGTCGCCATCGCGCCGCTTCTCGCAGTACTCGAGCGTCGTGTAGTTGAAGGCAGTGAGCGCAACGTGGAGCAGGAAGAAGCAGAGCAAAGCTGCGCCCAGACAGGCGCCGAAGAAGAACACCAGCGCGATCTAGATAATACCAGAAGCCCAAATAGGGTCAATCTCAATCCCATCCACAGGCGTGAAGCTGGAGAAAATGCTCACGGACCTGCAGCGAGGGGGACCAGAAGAAGAGCCGTCCGTGGAAAAACAGCGCGGTGGCGTAGTCGAGATGGTCGAGCAGCAAGTATCGGAAGATGAGGCTCGCAAAGTACAGGCACGTCGAGGAGCTCCAGCCGAGGAACTGGAGGAAGAACTTGTAGTTGTGGTAGCCAATGCACCTGCACACGCGAGAGAAGAGATACGTTACTTTCCTCATCCACTGCCTGTACGCGACGAGAATCGTCAACTCAAAGGCGATAGGACGCACTTGTTGATGTACACGCAGTGGTGGTCCATCTTGAGCACGCAGCGCTTGCAGGAGCTGCAGTGGTGCATGCGGTCGGCCTTCCACACGTTGCAGCGGCGGCAGAAGCGGCGCGCGCCGTTGGCCTTGGTCTCGACCACGCCACCACCCCCGTCAGCGGCAGTGCCGTCGCCCTCCGCGCCATGCGGCGGTGGCGGCGGCGGCGCAGCGTCTCGCTTGCGGCGCTTCACGAACGAGTCGTTGGAGAGCAGGCACTGCGCGAGCGAGCCGCAGAGCAGCAGGAACATGGCGTGGAAGAGCGCGAGCTCCGGCAGCGCGACATCGCGCGCGCGCAGCTGGGGCTGCGCGAACCACACGAACGCGCCGTAGAGGTACGCGATGATCAGCGCCACGACCGCCGGCGGCACGTACCGCAGGCGTCGCGGCGCGCGGTACTCGCAGCAGCAGCCCATGGTAATGACGAATTCGAATCCCTCTCCTCCCTCCTTCCGGGGGGGGACCATCACTCGGGGATCACCTCTGAGACCGGATCTCTTCGATGGTAACCGGAGGGCGTTTCGGGAAAAGTTGCACTTGGCGGTAGCAACAGTTCGTGTTCTTTCCCTCCCTCGCCTTCTCTCTTCGCGGGCTTTTTCTCCGTCTCAAAACGCAGAGAGAAGGAAGCGCAACCGCCCGGCGCGGCATATTGAAGTCAGCGGAATCAACCCACCGCGAACGGCGGCGGTGACAGCCACAGCGAGAACAAGCGTCCGTCGGTCTCTGCGACTGACCAGCGTCCCTCCTCCGCCGAAGCATGCTGCCCATCGCGTCGGCGCGCGTCGCGCTCGCGAGCCACGGGGCCGCCGGCACGCCGACGCGCCACGCGACGCTGCAAGCGCATCTCGCGCACCCGTTCGTGCTCCCGCCGCAGGCGACAGCGGCGCCGGCGCCGGCGGGCGCGAACGACCCGCACGGCGCGACGCACAGCGTGCTGGAGATCGCGCAGCAGCCGCCGGACGCGTGGTACAAGGACCAGTTTGGGCGTAAGGCCACGTTTGATCTGGTCGTGCGGCGCGTCTCGCGGGGCTGCGCGGCCTGCGCGGACCAGCGCCACCTGAACGTGCAGCTGCTCTACGAGAGCGGCAAGCTCGTCGAGAACCAGAACATTTTGCGCGTCGCGTCTGGCCTCTGCCTCAACAAAGACGACCAGAGCACGCTCGCGATTCGCATCATGGAGGTGTCCAAGAACCACCAGAACCAGGTGCGTGTGCGGTGGGCGAAAAACATCACAGCGTGGATGAATAACTCGAGTGGTATTTCTGTGGTCAACAGCGCTTCCGGATTCAGATCTCGCTACCGCCATGCCCGTTAAAGCAGCTTGGCGCTGGTGTGGCCGGAGTGATAAGTGGCCCGGTGCTCGTACTCTCCAAGAAGGTACGGGATAACTGCTCGTTCAATAGCCTCGCCGCACGCTTCTCACGAAGGCTGTTGCATGATTCATAGAACAAACGCCCCGTCAAGTCGGACACGGACGAGGCGGAAAACAAGGCTGTGGCGAAACTGAAGAAGACCAAGCATGTCGATTCGCCAAGCAAATCATTTCGCGAGGGAGATAGCCCCAACTCGAGTGCCTTCAACACACCGACGCATCGACCTCGTGCGGAAGCGGAGTCCCCGCCGGAGTTTGATGGCTTGGGTAATGGAATGGCGGACGAGGATCAGTGGGGATCCGAGATTGTTCGATTCCGGAACCCAAGTCAAGGTCTCTGCCTCTGGGCAAACGCCGCGTTCAACTTTATGCACCGCTTGCAGTGGCAGAATCGTGTGGACACGCCACAGGACGCCGATGCCGCCTATTACCAATGCCCGTCTTGCCACGCCACGTACGGATCTAGGCCCCGCCATCGTTCCGACTGCGACCTCGCCCTCCTGCTGGAGCAAACAGGTAGCGCCCCCATGTCGAGTAAATCTGCTTGTCTACGTGCGCGTATCTAATGAGGATTTGTGTAGGGGCACTCGACGACTCCCAAGAGAACGAGGTCACAGAGAAGCGAGACAAGATGTCCTTTGGTGACGTGATCAGCGGACACCACGAGAACGGTGCATCCTCGGCAGCCTCCGCACGGCCTTCAATCGGCCGAACAGCGCACCCGAAGGTGGGCACGAACCCGAGGAGCGATGCGGTGTTGCCCTCCACGGGATTCGGTTCAACATCGGTAGATTTGTTGGCGAAGAACCTCAATCTTGGATCTTGGGAAGGGTACTCCAGTCTGTCGAAGATCATGTTCAGGTATGTTATTTCCTTGCGGAGTGCACATGGACTTGGGCTGATCGTTGTGAGCTGCGTATGTCAGTCTGGAAGCAGGCGTCAAGCAGCAGCCGGATGTCGATCCATTCGCGAAGGGAGGCAGCAATGAGCACAAGATGAGCGACGCATCGATGAACTCACTGCTGAGTGCAGGCGGCGGCTGGTCATTTGCGACGCCACCGCAAGGGAGTCAGCTTTCGCTCAATTTGTCGTCGCTTCTCTCGAACGTGAAGGGGCTATCGCCCGACACGGCAGCATTTTTGCAAGAACAAGAGGCCGAACTTACTGGAGACGCGAGCCTATTGCGGTCACTCAGCAAAGTCAGCTTGAGCGACTTTTTACCTGACGGTACTTCCGAACGCCAGCCTAACTCAGGCGAAGATGTTCGAACGGCGGTGACGTCGCTCGCCGCAGTCATGGCGGACGACGCGAAGTTCCAAGTGAGCGAGAGCGCCGTCATGTCGATAGCCAGCGTCGATTTCCACAACTGCGGGTTCCCGGCCTTCGACGCTTCAAACGCGCTTGTAGGCTCGTATTTCTTTTCGGAGCAAAAGGTACGTTTCTGTGAGTTCGACGTGCTTTCCTAGCTTGAGCTGGCGTCGCTGACTTTCTTCTTCTTTGGTTTGTTGTTGCCAGTCGCAGCCCGAGCTCCGGTTCCTCCCCAACTTGTACCCACTGCCCCCACAGATGCTACAAGACCTCCAGAACAACCTGATGCTGTGGCGGCAGCAGCCGAACGTGCTCCACGCACGGAGCGACACGAGCTCCAAGTCGCTCGACCAGCTCAAGACGCGCGTGATCGGCGTGCTTTTGGCGAAGCCGCGTGCCGCCTAAATTCAGTACCCATGTAACATAACATTTCAAACACGGTTTTGATACGTTTCGGACGAGTAGCTCATCTAACAAACACTCCTGTGCCCATTTTCCTCATCCCCCCGCCGACACCAAAGAAGCAGACGCACGTACGCGACCATGGGCAAGGCGGACTTCCTGACGGCCAAGGCGATCGGCAACCGCATGAAGGCCAAGGGCCTGCAGAAGCTGCGGTGGTTCTGCCAGGTGTGCCAGAAGCAGTGCCGCGACGAGAACGGCTTCAAGTGCCACACGACGAGCGAGAGCCACCAGCGGCAGATGCTCATCGTGGCCAACAACCCGGACAAGTTCCTCAGCGAGTACAGCGACGAGTTCGAGCGCACGTTCCTGGAGAACCTGCGGCGGCGCCACGGCACCAAGCGCATGGCCGCCAACGTCGTGTACAACGAGTATATCGCCGACAAGCTCCACGTGCACATGAACGCTACGCAGTGGACCACGCTCGGCAGCTTTGTGCAGTACCTCGGCCGCACGGGCAAGTGCGTGGTGGACGAGACCGAGAAGGGCTGGTTCATCCAGTACATCGACCGCGACCCGCGCACGCTCGCGCGGCAGGAGGAGCTCGAGAAGAAGAAGAAGGCGGACCTGGACCACGAGGAGCGCAACCGCCTCTTCATCGAGCGGCAACTCAAGCTCGCCCAGCAGGAGCGCGGTGATGACAAAGACGACGAAGCGCTGCGACCCACCAAGATGCAGCGCCGCGACGGTGACGAGAAGATCACACTCTCGCTGGGTAGTGCTGCGAAAGATGCGGCGACGCAGAAGGCGCCGACGCGCAGCGTTGCGAGTGTGTTTGCGAATGGCGATGGCGCCACTGTCGCTAACGACGACTCACACCGCTCGACCAAGCGGCGGCAGATCGATGCGCTCACAGAAGAGTTTGAAAACCGCAAAGCGAAAGACCACGACCACAAGCGGCGTCGCGAGCAGGACGAGCCCGAGCCACGGCTCGACCACTGGCTCACGAAGGGCATCATCGTCAAAGTGCTCAACAAGAAAGTGGCCGGCGGCAAGTACTACAAGCTCAAGGGAGAGGTGGTGGGAGTAAAGGACCGCTTCGGTGCGACCGTGGAGATGCTCGACTCGGGCGATGTGCTGCAGCTGGACCAGGACGACCTAGAGACTGTCATTCCGAAGGTTGGGCGGCGCGTCAAGATCGTAAACGGCACCGGTCGCGGCGCCGTCGCCAAGCTGCTTTCGATCGACGTTAATAAGTTTTGTGTGAGTCTGCGCGTCGAGTCTGGCAGCCGAAGGTACGCAAAGTGGATATTGTCGTGTAGCTGTGCGATGCTGCGTGAACTCACAGGGTGTTTGATATCTCAGAGGCGACGTGCTGGACCGCGTCGAGTATGAAGATATCTGCGGCCTGGCGGACGAGGATGCAGTCGATAAACGCTGAGCGCAGTAAAAAAAAATGAGAGCAATCTATAGGATTTGTGGCATGGCAAGCGTTGCATAGTGAGTTTACGCAGACGATGGAGACCGACGCGTTGGCATGTCCTCTGAACGCGTACACACACGTTAGATGACAGCTTCACACAAAAATACTGTGGAAAATTCTACGCATCATCATCTGACCCGTCCTCGACGCACCCGTGGTTCCGCTACGTGCAGCGTTATACAAATCTTCGTCGTTCTGCTCGCCACGCTTGGTGCGCTCGTTTTCCTCCTCTTCCAATTGGAATGAGACGAGGTTGGGTGGAATATTCGGATTCCTTCTACCCCCGTAAGCTATTCGAAGACTGCGGTGTGATTCTCTCGAGAGAATTCGAACAAGGTTGGGGCAAGTAGACGCCAGTGATCGGTAGCGTGTTTAGCCCTCGACGGGTTCAGATCCAGGCTGGCTAGCATCCACGCCACTCGGCCAAACTGCCCCAACGAGCAGGGAAGGCGTGTGGTGCCAAGACAATCCCGGAGCGCCTTGGATCCTTGCATACCGAGCACGGCTTTCTTGAACCTCTGCGCGTCGACGACGGCAGGTAAGCCAAATGGATCAGCTGGAAGTGGCACACCTCCTGGCATCCCCGCTTGTGCTCGAGCTGTTTCAATTGCCTGAACGAACTCATCGTCCTTCTGCCAACCGAATATCACAAGCAGGTCGTCTTCCACGTGAGCTGCGAGCAGCGTAATCTGATCGTAGAGGTACTCCTCTCCATTTGCCCTCAAGACATTGTCGAGCCGGGCATCACTGCTCCAGTTATCGATCGCGCCGAACTCTTCTCCGCCGTGCATCATTGCCGAGAACATAGGCAGTAGCTCACCCGGATCATCCTGTCGTACGCTTTGTCCGACCTCGGCGTCCTCCTCGGCGCTTCCTGGAAGAAGAAGATGGGGGCACGCATACTCGTGTTTGCGTGATTAAAACATTAGCGGAATGCTGAGAATGTACGCCGTTTGGAGATGTTAGCTGGGAAACGGCACACAAGATAGTGTGAACGTGGGATGTGAACGTAGTCTTCCAGTTTGTGTTGTTCCACGGATGACGTGCTAGACGGTGACGAGTATGAAGTATCTACCGTCTAGCAGACAAAATCACACGGTAAACTTTGAGCGCAGTCAAGAGAATGAAAATCAACAGTTGGATTTGGTGTTGTCAGCGCAGCATAGCGAGTATCGGTCACGGAGACGACGGCGTCCGGCGCGTGGGCATGTCCTCTGAAGTCATACACATGCGTTAGACGACACTCTCACACGCAAGTGATAGATCCTACGCACCGTCATCCGGCCCGTCCTCGACGCTCCCGTTGGTCACACTGCGCGTAGCGTCGTCCATGTCTTCGTCGTACTGCTCGCCACGCTTGGCGCGCTCGTCCTCCTCCTCTTCCATCGCGACGTCCTCGTCCAGCGTCGCCTTCAGGTTCTGGATTGTAGTCATCAGCAGCGCAAACTGCTTGGTGCGCAGATCAAGCTTGTCGTCCACCGAGGTCAGCGCAGTCTGCGCTTCGCTTAGGCGCCTCTCTTCCACGGCCAGCTCCCTATTTGGCGGTAGCAGCATTTCAGTCGTTAGTTGTCTCGCTTCCAACCCCTCTCATCATTGGAAAATACGTACGCGGCCAGCTCCCGCCGCGACGGCAGCTCATTAATGACACGCGAAATCGACTCGTACTCCTCTTTGTACGCGCGGATAGTCTTCTCCACCTGCACCTTGGTGTGGAGCTCCTCAATCTCCTGGGACACCTTGGAGATCGAGGCATCTACAACATGCAATCGCGTCAACACAATCGTCAGCCCTCTCTTCACACACGCTCACTGGTCCTATCCCAACGCACCGATTTCCTTGTTGAGCGTGTCGTACGCGTCCAGCTCGCGCTCGGACGTGTAGCTCAGGATGTCGACCTTGTTGGCCTCGAACTCGAGCTGCTCCATCTCCCACAGCAGCGACTCGACCTCCTGCTTGCTACAAGTAGCAGAATACCACACCACCGTCAGCACAGTGCCTGCCTAGACTAAGCCACAAAGCATCGTGTCGCGCACCAGAGCTCGCCGTCCATGCCGTCCTCCGCGAGCGCGTCGAAGAGTCCGAGCACGCTCTCGGCGCACTTCTTGAGTCCGCTCTTGCCGAGCGTGCTCGTGCGCGTCAGCAGGCGCCGGCGGATCACCACATCTGCAGACGAGACGATCCATCAGTACCATCACTCATCTATCGCGTCAATCTGCCTCCATCTCTGCAGCGCCGCGCGCACAAACGCACCTTCGTCCGCCATATTTCCGAGATAGTGTTGTTGGTGTCGCTTCTGAGCGTTTGGGTTTGGTGCAAGCGGGTCTACTAAGTTCGTTTTTTCGTGTTAAGTGCGATCGTACCTAGTGTTGGTATACATCCTGTATACTAGTGAGCCTATCCGGATGAACCCATGTCTAAACATGGAGCCACCCGCCGAAAGGCCACCCGACTTGAAGGACCCGGGACTCGCTAATTGTTGTCGCTGTCGCTTCACTTTAACTTTGCCGACGTTCACAGACCGACCGCGAGCCGCTGCGTGTGCTGGCGCCAGTCATGTGGTTCGGCGTCGCGCCGGCGCCGGCGCCCAGCCCGCGCACCAACACCAAGGCGTGGCACCCGCCGCACTGCACGTGCGCGCGCCACGGCGGTGCCACTGCTGCCACGAGTCCCCGTGCGATGGCAGCGCCAGGAGATAGTGTTGGCCCCCACACATCTCGGACGCCGCGCGGCTCTCCGCGTCGTGGCGCGCCAGCCTCGCTGCCAGAGTTTCGGGCGTCTGGCGGTCGGCAGGAGGCCAGAGACTGCAACCCGAAGGTCCGGGACGCTGGCAAGACGCCATCCATCCAGTCACCACGCACTGCAAACTCCCGGAAACTGGACGCACTTGCAACGACTGGCGGCGACCACGCGGCTGCCAAAGCGCTAAACTTGTCGGTCGCCGAGACCGTCTTCGCGATGGCCGACAGCGCCACCCAGCGCGTGCGGCGCTTGTCGAGGCGGCTGTCGAAGCGGCAGTCCGCCGAAAGCGACAGTTCTCACAATTCGGTGAAGGATATCGAGCGACCGGAGCGGGAGGCCATCGACGATCGCACATTCGAAGAGCGAGACAACAATGCTGTTGTTGCCGCGGTCCACGATTGGCAGTCGTTCTCGCCATCGTCGGGATCCAGTCACGCTGGATCGAGAAGTGGCACGGCTACTGGGACGTCACGACCACAGAGCGGTGCACATTCGTTGCTGCGGCCGCTGGAAGCATTCTTAGACACGTAGGAAGTACAGCGTGGTGATCTGTGTGCGTTTCTGCTTTCTTCATCTGACCGAAATTGCTTGTGCTGTGCCGTAGCCCAGCGAGCCCTCCTTCCACCATTCCAGCCCTCGCGATCCCAGCCCCGACTCGATCACGTCGTGGCTCCCGTGGCAGTCACTCCCGCAATGGCGCATCCCAAGCTCGTGGTTTCTTACGACCGCTCCATGCCACCATCGTCGCTGAAGACCGTGTCCACCTGTCTCCGCCCATGGTAGAGCGTGCTCAGCCGGCCAACCTCGTGGGCCACACATCCAGTGTGGGCGTAGTACTCGTGGACGACGACAACTTCATCGTGTCTTGCTCGATCGATGGCTCAGTGAAAGTTTGGTCGCGCGCGACGTTCGAGTGCCTGTACACACTCTACGGCCACGACGACGCCGTCTCGAGTGTCGATCTATCGCCCAACTGGCTCGTCTCGGGCTCGCACGACCGGACTTTGCGCGTCTACGAGAGCAGCCACGGCTTCCGCTTCGTACACACACTCGAAGGTCACAGTGGCCATGTCACTCGAGTAGCACTGCTCCGCGACCGTGACCCGCAGCACTTAGCGATCAGTTGCTCCGACGATGCGAGCCTGCGACTCTGGGATGTGGAGCGAGGCCACTGTATGGCCGTTTTTGACGCCCACGCATCGCGCGTAACGTGCCTGCTGGTGTTGCCTTTGCATACTGGTGGGGTCTTGTGCTCCGGGTCGGCCGACGCCAGCATCTGCTTCTGGGACTTGTCAGGTTCGATCAGAAATACGACCCCAGCGGCCACGGTCCGAAATACGCCATGTCGAGTCGGCTCCCTCAAATCCTATCGCGTCCACAAGGCGACCGTGCAGTGTCTTCTATCCGGTGGATCAACTGCTGATGCCGCAAACGACTTGATGTTCAGTTGCTCGAACGACGGAACGATCCAGTGGTTCGAAACGCACTCGCTGCAGCATCTTGGCTGCCTGGACTCGGTGCAGTCGCCCGTGTACTCGATGGCGCTGCACCCGTCGCTGGGCTTCCTCGTGTGCTCGACGGGCGACGGGCGTCTGATCATTTACTCGAACCTGGCGACTGCGAGCGCGGGAGGCCACAGCGCTGTCTCCAAGCGCGAGCTCAAGGTCGCGCCAACGTGGATCTCGTCACTCCAGCTGCTGCGCGGGCGACTGCTGGCGTGCGTCTCGGAGGATGACTTGTACATCGTGAACCTGGAGCGACCGCGCATCGAGCGCGTGCTCGCGACAGCACACGGATTCCTCAACTGTGTGCGCTGGCTCCGCCCGGAGAAGCTCGCGACGAGCGGCGAGGACAATGTCGTCAAGATCTGGTCCATTTTCTAAAGGAAGGAGGCGTGAGTGGCGGCTTCAGCTCGACAGTTGGCGCGCGAGGTTCTCCTTATGGAGCGCCGATACATTCTCGTGACGAGCCAGCGCCTCGGCGCTCGGAAACTTGCGGCGGCATAGCATACAGCACGCCATTGGCGTTGGTGTCACTGATGCAGCAAGCATCGGTTCTTCTGTCTGTGACTGCGTGTTTGACCGCTTTGCCCACGCCGCCCATTCCTGTGCTCGCGCCTGAACAGCCTGTAAATCGATCGTGTCGTCCGGCTCGGCGGCTTCTACGTCGCTTGCTTCCCGAGGAGGCGACGAGGACACGTCGACGTCGTTCCTCCGCCGTTTGTTCCGACCGGCTGCCTCGTAGTCTCGATCAAACCCACGCTCGAGGAACTCGCGACGCGCCTGCTCTTCTTCTTCGCGCTGGAACTGGGCCCACACTTCCTCCGGTGTCCGCCATCGACGAGGCAGTGGTGGCTGTGCTGTCGGAGGTGGTGGCGGCGGTGGTGGTGGCGGCTTCTTCTTCCCGCGCTGCTTCCTGGGGAAACGTGGAGCCCCAGCCGGTGGAGGAGGAGGAGCTCCAGGCGGCGGCGGTGGCTTCCTCTTCTTCGGCCGTTGCTGATACGCTGCTGCCGCGTCGTACGCGCGCCGCGAGCGCTCGTTGGCGAGACACTCGTAGGCCTCGCTCAGCCGCCGGAACGCGTCCGCGGCACCTACAAGACACCGCAACCGACCACAGCGACACAACCGCATCCAGCGTCAAGGCCAATTCCAGATTCAATGATATACGATCCATTGACACGCACCGTCCGCGCGGTTCTTGTCCGGGTGGACGCGCACCGCGAACTCCTTGTACTTGCGCCGCACGTCTGCGGTTGTCACCGGCGCGCCGGCGAGCGCCAGCACGTCGTAATGCGTCCTAGCGATATACACAGAATCAGTACATCATAGCCAACATATTCGCGCTCGCACGCGACGCACCGCGCGCTCAGGATGCGCGCCACAGCGGCGGCGGCCGGCGTGGACATGGTGATCGTGGGGGGGAACAGCGTTAATGGTGGTGGGAGGGAGATGCCTGTCTTCAGTACATTCTGCACCCGTTAAACTAAGCTAGCTTGGCATACTACACACCCATTTTAGGCTTCGCCCATCGGGTCATCCTCGTCTTCTTCCTCATCGTCCTCTCTCTCTGCTCCTTCTCCCTTGTGGTCGCTGTCCTCCTCACCGTCTTTCTGCTCCTCCAGCTCCATGGGTTCGGTGGAATTGAGCACTTCAGTCTTGACGGCATCGGGCTCATCATCGTCGCCCCCGCCGCCGCTCTCGTCCTCTGGCTTGACGCCATCGGCCACGGAGGGGCGCTGCCGCTTGTGGAGCTTGTTCGTGAGCGCCTGGATGCGACGCACAAAGCTGAGATCGTGCTGTACCACCTCCGGGTCAAAATGCTGTAAAATCAAGGGAAGTGAGTGTCAGTTCGTCTCCTTTCCTAGCGCACAAGCCAGAAGCACGGATGCGGTCTCACCTCATGTTGAAGCTCCTCCAGTAGCTCACGGTACTGTTCAAGATCGACATCTTCAGGTGTGGCAGCGACGTCGGCCATCGCACTATCACCAACACCGTCCACGACGGACTCGCGCGGGTAGTTCTCGAGCAGTGACTCGACCTGCTCGAACAGGTGCTGGTGCTCCAGAGCAAGGTATTTGTTGTGGTGGCGCTTCTTGCGCTCGTGGTCGATCGCCAGGTCCAGCGGCTCGACCTTGCTGCGGTGGATGAAGCCGTGCCCCCACGGGTACACGACGATACAGCAGCAGTCGTCGCGTCTGTAGCCGCGCAAGTATCCGGCGCCGACGGGTGTCGCTACCAGGTCGTCCAGACGCATACCACCTACTCCACGAACAACACGTTAGGCATCGCCCTCATGCACACGGTCAAAAGCTTAACTCTCGACTTGCCGACGACGTGGTCTTTGCGGAGCACATAGCCCTCGACGGGGTCCTGGACCCACTCGCGCAGGAACCGCGCGACGAGGTCTTTAAGCCGCAGCGCAAGCAGCGCCTTCTGCGAGAACGACAGCGGCGAGTCTTCCTTGCTGAGCACGTCCACAAGCCCGCGCACAGCCTTCTCCAGTCGCGGCTGGTGCTGCGGTGAGCGTAGCAGCTGCAGCGCCTGCGCCACGAGCTTGGCGATTGTGTCCACTTTCCGCGATGGCACGACCGCGACGGCCTGCAGCAAGTGCAGCCAGCGCAGGTCACGCTCCTCGTACGCGTGGCACGGAGGCGCGACAAGCCGCAGCAGCAGGCTCGAGCCCACGGGCACGCTGAACACGAGCGCGTTGCGGTTGTCCACCTTCTCCACCAGCGCCTCGCGCCGCGCAAACTGCGGCAGGCGGTCGTCGAGCGCTGGCGGCACGGCACTGGGCGCGGCCGCGGCCGCCGCTGGCACTGCCACGGGCTGCACAGAACCAGTGGCAGAAGCCGCAGCAAAGTTCGTCGCCTGCACAGCCATCACAGCAGCGGCGGGCGGCGCCGGCGCCGGCGCGATCGCGGTCGGCGCGGCCATTATTGTCGTTGTTTGGAGCTCTTCGTTTTGTGTTGTTCAAACTGTTGCGTCAGATGGTTACCACCCAATCACCCATATCGTAACCTTTTGGATGGTCGGGTGGTCCATTTGGGGTACCGAACGTCAGTGATGCAAAGGTTTGTTCCGCCAATTATTTGCCCAGGAGCTCCAAACGCGACGACGCTCGCGATGCTGCGCGTGACGCGGCGCCCGGCGGCGGCGGCGCTGCGGCGGCTCACACCGTTGGCGGCGTCCCCATCTCATGTACAGCATCCCGGAGCCGCGACGGCGGTGGCGCCCTTCTCCAGCAAGCGGCGCGCGCGCTTCGGCGGTGATGCGGGCGAGCGCAAGCGCCAGGACAAGCTCTTCTCGGCGCTGCGCGTCAAGCAGCAGGAGCAGCTGCGCCGCCTGCGCGAGTCGCTCGTGCGCGAGGAGCGCGAAGCCGCCGCACAGCAGCAGCGCGAGGCCGCCGAGGCACCCATCGCGCCGGCCGCGACGATTCCAAGCACACAGAACGGCAGTGTCGAATCTTCTGTCACCGACGACCAGGACGCGGCGGCTGCGCGGCGTTTGCGCCGGCAGACACGCGACTTCGAGCGCATGATGGCGCGCAAGGCTTCGCGCCAGGAGCGCGTAAAGCACCTGCCGCTTTTCCGTGAGGAGTCGCCGCTCTGGCGGCTCCACGGCGGCAGCGCACGTACGCTTTCCTACTACGACGGACTCCCGGGGCTGTCGTTCGACGGCGCCGTCGACGTGATCCACTCGGCGGAGGAAGAAAACCCGTTCGCCGAGTATCTCGCGCAGCAGCGCGTCGTGGGCGTCGACACGGAGTCGATGCCGACGTTCGACACACAGAAGCGCAACAACCCGGTCTGCCTACTCCAGATCGCGACCCTCGAGAGGTCGTTCCTGTACCGGATACCGCGCGGTGGCGCGCTGCCGCCGGTCCTGCGGCGCCTGCTCGAGGACCCGGCTGTGGTCAAGGTCGGCCACTCGCTCGACGACGACTTCCGGCTACTCGAAAAATCCAAGCTCGTGAGCGCCGTGACGACGACGATCGACACGCTGCCGGTCGCGACCAAGCTCGGCTGTCTGCGCCCCGGGCTCAAGACGCTCTGCAAGCTCTTCCTCGGCGGCAAGATCTCCAAGGAGATGCAGGTCTCCAACTGGGAGGCGCCCGAACTCAGCGACGACCAGATCCGCTACGCCGCAACCGACGCCTGGGCTCCACTAAAAGGTGCGTTCCGCGCACTCCTACCTCTATCGACTGTTTGTTTTGTCTAGGAGCTGACTTGTGGTGGTTGCATGTTCTACTAGTCATGTTGGAGATGATCCAGCTCGATGAGGCCCGCACCGTGCTGCTGGTCAAGAGCTACAACGACCGTGGCAAGGTCGTCAGCCGTGACCTCGACCGTGTGCTCGCGACGCTCGAGGAGTGCTTCCTCGACCACCGAGCGCAGACACTGGAGCGCGAGGAGGGCGTTATTTAGCCACATAGAAGAACCCGTTTCGTCTTTGCTCTCTTTGAATTGCCAACGTTATATCGGTTGTCCACCTTCGTCGATCACACAGGAGAACGGGAACCAGCCGTGGCGGCCTGCGCCGCCGACCTCTGTCCCGAATGCCCACAGCCGGTCGTCGCGCCACGCGCACTGGACCACATCTACGCTGTCACCGACGGACAGTGCGAGTTCGTCGGTCGCGCCGGCGGTGGCGGCGTACGCGCGCAGGACCAAGAACGGCTCGGTGCCCTGAATCCACTCCACGTACGTGCACGGGAACCAGCCAATTTCCGTGGCCACGGCTGCAACCGCGGCATCGCTAGCGTCCCCATCACTCGCGGGTGCGTGGCGCCCACGCCACCAGCCGAATTCGTTCACGCCGGCGACGATTAACATACGTCCTTCTTTGAGCGATAGCTCGTTCGAATCGCCTGCCATGTAGTCAGCGAGCGCTCGCACGCGACCGATCTCTCGCCACACGTACGTGGCCGCCGACGGGCGTCGAGAAACTGGTAGAGGCGCCACAACCGCCGCGAACGATTTCTGCGGCTCTGGGCGGCGCTCGCTCTCGGCGTCGCTGCCCTCATCACTGGAATACGCTGCCGCGCCGTCGTCCGCAGCTTCGGAGCTTTGGTGAGAGGCGCTCGACGCGCGACTGGACCGTGGTGTCTCGTCCTCTACGTGCGGGGACGACAAACAAGCCGAGGAGGACCCACTTACTTGTGTTGGCTCAAGTTCCTTTTCCGCACGATCGAGGCTGGCTGGTGGCTCGTCGGCTTCTACGTTCGAAGAAGACACAATGTCATCGCCGGATATCAACTCTAACACTCTGACCACCCGTACTTACGCTCACAGACTTGGTTCGTGCTTAGCTCGCGCGTTTGCCATCGTAGTAGTCCGTTCGTCTCCCCCGTTAGAAACGGGTGTGCGAGCATCTCGGCTGCAGACGGCCTAGTCGCCGGATTCTTGTCGAAGCAGCACTGGAGAAACGCCTTGCCGCTCTCCGACAGTGTTGCTGGTAGCGGCGGGATGGCGTCTTTGGAGGCGATGTGGAACATGGCGGTCAACGGGTTGGAGTGGTTGTCCTGGAGCAACGGAAGCAGGCCGAGTAAGTTGTCAAGTAGCGTCAGGAGTATGCTCAAGTCATGGGGGACGCACCCACGGCGGCTTGGCCGTGACCAGCTCGACCAGCACGCAGCCGATGCCCCAGACGTCGGCCTTACGCCAGCCGTCGGCGCCGCGCTCCGCTCGCACCAGCTCCGGCGCCATCCAGTACGGGGACCCGAGACCGTCACGAACGGACCTAAAGCAGAACGCGAATGAATACGGCCGTGACATGTGCGACGGGTTCACGATACGTGTCCACTTACTGGGCCGTCTCGTGTTTGTGCGCAAACTCGTCCGCGTCCTCCCCGTCGTGCGCGCCTGGGCCCGTCGCGCTCGTGGCCGATCCAAAGTCAGCGATCTTAACGGTCCCGTCGTCCGTGAGCAGCAAGTTGGCGCATTTGAGGTCGCGGTGCGCGACGCCCATGCGATGCAGGTACGTGACGCCCTCGGTGATCTGGCGCGTGAACTGGCGCGCAGCGCTCTCCGGAAAAGCGCCCAGCTCTTTCAGCAGCCTGTGGTACATAATACCAAAGCTCATTTAGCCCACGCCTTCACCGTCTTATGCTGTACTTCGGATGTGCTTTCCGTACTTGCTCAGGGACCCCGCGGGCACGTATTCCATGAAGATGCGGTACATGGGGCCGTAGCGCTCTAATAGTCACGGTCTCCTCCGTCAGTCGCTGGGGTCCCCACTGCCCCAGCACAGAACGCGACGCACCGTATCCGAGGCATTGCACGATGTTGGGGTGCTGCACGGACTGGACAATGTCGACCTCGCGCTGGATCTTGGCCAGCGGCACCACACGCTGCATGCACAGCGAGGACGTGTCGTTGCCCTGCTCGAACTCCTCTTGGATGAAGACCTGCTTGACCGCCAGCAGCTCGGCGCTGCAAACGAGACGGAAAAGCGCATTTACGTCAGCCACTGCCGCCGACTCGTACAGCGTTCAGTGACGCACCTAGGGATCCGCAGCGCCAGCACGACGTGGCCGAAGCGGCCCGTGCCGATCGCTGGGCCCTGCTGCCACACGAGCGTCCTGCCGTCCACACCGCGTCCGCGTCAGCGCGCCGCGGCGCAGCCACCGACGATCGGATAAGAGAGGGAGACACACGCACTCGCTCGGGAGGAACGAGAGCTGCAGCTCCACGTCCGCGGCCATCGCCGTCATCCTGCGGGAGCACGCCGTTTGGGGCCATCTTTGAGGAGACCAAGCACGCCCGCTCAGACTCAGAAGCAGATTCTGCGCCTGGAACACTTCAACGTCAGCTAGACGTACCGTACTGAATTTAGGTGAATACGAGTTTGTGTTCCGGAGACCGCGTGACATCGCCATGGCAGCAAATCTGTGACGTGTGGAACGGGCTCTCGGCAACGGCGAACGCGTGACACAACTGAACCAAAACGGCCGGCCGGTGATCGCAGCGAGTTTGACCGGCGCCCAAGCGGCTGGGGGAGGCAATGGCGCATACACCTGCGTTGCGCCAAACGAGCGCTGTTCCCACCACCGGACACGGCCAGCACAAGAATCTTCCAGCCTAGTATCAACCAATCAGCAGCCTTGAAAAATATATTCTACCAATCGGAGTTCGTTTCGTTTGCGCAAACTGCACCACCCTGGTTCGGCCCTGTCCCGTCTCTCTCGCGTCAGGTTTTGCGAAAACGATCTTCGACAGGTGTGTTTGGAGCTGCTCGGCTCGCCGCGAGGAGCTGCGCAAGCTCCGCCGCCTCCGTCTCCGCCGCCGCCTCCTCGCGCCGCGCTCCACAGCAAGATCCTCATTCCGCTTTTCGCTCGACTCCCGGCAGCCGACAAGCCCCCTCCGGTCCCCCACCACCCTCAGGACTCTTCCCCGCCCCCCTCCGCCCAATGCGCCTCTTCTCCTCCACCATGCGCGCCGCCTCCAACTCGCTGCTCGCGCGCCCGGCGCGCCGCGCCTTCGGCACCAACGCCTCGAAGCTGCAGTCGCAGGTCTTCGCGGAGCAGCTCAAGACCGTGGCCATGGCCGACCAGTCGGAGACCGTGCTGCCCGGCGGCCGCCACCTCTTCCCGCTGCTGCCCAAGGCGTTCGAGGGCGTCAAGCAGATCGGCGTCATCGGCTGGGGCTCGCAGGGCCCCGCGCAGGCGCAGAACCTGCGCGACTCGCTCGAGAACACGGACATCAAGGTCAAGGTCGGCCTCCGCGAGAACTCGTCGTCGTTTGCCAAGGCCCGCGAGGCTGGCTTCCACGAGGACAAGGGCACGCTCGGCGAGATGTTCGACGTGATCAAGGAGTCGGACATGGTGCTGCTCCTGATCAGCGATGCCGCGTGCACGGAGCTCTACCCCAAGGTCTTCCCGCTGCTCAAGGATGGCGCCACGCTCGGCCTCTCGCACGGCTACCTCCTGGGCCACCTCAAGTCGGTCGGCGAGGACTTCCCCAAGAACGTCAACGTCGTCATGGTCGCGCCCAAGGGCATGGGCCCGAGTGTGCGCCGCCTCTACGTGCAGGGCAAGGAGGTGAACGGCGCCGGCATTAACGCCAGTGTCGCCATCCAGCAGGACGTGAACGGCAAGGCCACGGAGCACGCGCTCGGCTGGAGCGTCGCGCTCGGCTCGCCTTACACGTTCGTCACGACGCTCGAGGACGAGTACAAGTCGGACATCTTCGGCGAGCGCTGCATCCTCCTCGGTGGCGTGCACGGCCTCATCGAGTCGCTCTTCCGCCGCTACGTGCAGCAGGGCATGTCCCACGAGGACGCCTTCAAGAACTCGGCCGAGTGCATCACCGGCCCGCTCAACACAATGATTTCGCACCACGGCATCAAGGCTGTGCACGAGCACTTCAAGGGCGAGGACCGCAAGATCTTCGAAAAGGCCTACGCCGCGGCCTACACGCCGTGCCGTGACATCATCGAAGAGTGCTACGACGACGTGGCCTGCGGCAACGAGATCCGCAGCGTGAACAACGCTGTGGCGCGCCACGACCGTCTGCCCATGGGCAAGATCGACCAGACCCTCACGTGGAAGGTCGGCGAGAAGGTGCGTGCCGCTCGCGACGGCACCTTCATCATGAACCCGTTCACGTGCGGCACGTACTGCGCCATGATGATGGCGCAGATCGACTTGCTCATCGAGCGCGGCCACTGCTACTCGGAGGTCGCGAACGAGTCGGTCATCGAGTCGGTCGACTCGCTGAACCCGTACATGCACGCGCGCGGCGTCGCCTACATGGTCGACAACTGTTCCACGACAGCGCGTCTGGGCTCGCGCAAGTGGGCGCCGCGATTCGACTACCTGCTGACCGAGCAGGCGTTTGTGGCCGTGGACGAGAACAGAATACCGCTTGAGGCCAAGCTCATGAGCGAGTTCTCGAACCACACGATCCACGAGGTGCTGGCCGTGTGCGGCAGCCTGCGTCCGAGCGTTGACATCTCGGTCCAGTAAGCGACTGGTACGCTCGGTCGGGTGGTCGCGATTGACGAGCCCTGCTGCTCAACGCAGCAGGGCTCCGACACCTCCTCTGCGCGACTCCCAGTTCATCCTTTGGTTCTCTGACGTCGCCGAGTCTCCGTCGCCGGCACTTTGTTCCCTCTGTCGATTCGATCTCTTTACACAATCCCACACAATACACGCTTGTTCATACTCGGCGGTGTTTCCTTGGTTTCTGCTTGAATCGGCTCGAAAGTGGCAAGTGTAGCCATCTCATATCTGATCCCAGTTCTCCTGAGCCAACCCTTCAAGCACGCTAATATGCAAACAAACGGGAGAATGGCTCCGTAAGCAGGGCTGGTTCTCTTCGTTCCCGAGTTGACGATGAGCCATGCATGACCCACAAGGATGAAGAGTCATTGCGTTGGAAGAGATGAGATAGTGGCGTGCATTTATCGTTAGTTGGTGGTCGTGGGAGTAGAGGCGGCCGCGGCGGCGGCAGCGGCCTTGCGGCTGCCCGTGCGCTTAACCGTGACCTTGGGGGCGTCCGCGCCGTCGGCCGACGCCGCAGCAGGCTCGGCCGTCTCGAACTGGATCTGGCCCGTGGCCTCGAGCAGCTCGCGGGCCTTGGCGACCCAGGCGGCCAGCTCTTCGATCGAGACTGTTACAGATACAAACAAAGAGCAGATACGTCAGTACCACTGGCCACTATCTAAGCGCCACAAACAAGAAACAGATACTCACTCGTTCCGTCGCTGTCCTCATCGATGAGCGAGATGAGCCACTCGACGTCCTCCTCGGTGTTGGTCTTGCGCAGGATCGTCATGACGGCGTGCTTAAGCTCGTCCGCCGACAGCAAACCGTCGCTGTCGCGGTCGAGGATGTTGAGCTTGTCGCCAATGTGGCGGTCGACCTTGTCGAGCTCCTGCTCCAAGTTCGAGAGCATCGAGTCGAGGCGCTTCATCATGCGGCCAGCGGTCTTGTTCTCGCGGGTCTGCGCGCCGATGCGGCCCGCGGCGAGCAGCCCCTCGACGTCCATCTCCGACTTGTTCTGCTTCATCTGGTCCACCAGCTGGCGTTCCTTCTCGACGATCGACTTGAACGCAAGCGACTCGAGCGCGCTCAACTCCTCCAGACTGATGATGTTCTCAATCGACTTGGGCACGGACGCCGCGAGCGTCACGTCGGGCGTGAGCCCAATCGCCTCGGCAGCGCCGAAGATCGGCTCGCTCTCGGTCTTCTTCGCGGTTTGCTCAGACGACGACGGAGCCGCCGAAGCAGTCGTCGTGGTCTCAGTGCTGCTAGACGCGTCGGTTGTCGAGGCCTCTGAGGCCTGGGCAGCAGCCGCGGCAGCCTCGGCGGCGGCCAACGCGGCGGCCTCCTCGTCGGCCTTGCGCTTGGCTTCGCTACGGAACTTCTCTTCGTCCGCGATCATCTCGTTCTGGTAGCGGATCGACTCGAGCTTGAGCTCGCGCATCTCCGTGCTCTCCTTACCCGACGCCGAGAGCGCGACCTCGGTCACGACTTCCTCGTCCATCGACGACAGCGACGTGGCAAGCGCGGCTTCGGGGCTGTCGGCGGCCGTGATGTTGAGCGCGCGCGAGAGGATCAGCAGCGATGTCGGCACGTTCTTGTTAATCGAGAGGTCGAGCCACTGGCGCATCTGGCGCATGTAGCCGGCCTTGGTGAGCCCCGTGGCGCGCATGCCGCGCTCCATGCAGGCCTGCTGGAGCTCCTCCTTGTCGAGCGAGTCCAGGCCCTCCCAGATGATATCCTGGTCGTCCTTCTTGAGCTGGCGGATGCGGCTTCGCAGCGTGAAGCGCAAGAAGTTGTCATTGCCGTAGTGCTGCACACCCATGTAGCGGCACATGCCCACGAGCTGCGGCCGCGAGATGTTGTCAAGCATGAGCTCGTCGTTGAAAAGGGTCGCAACCTTGAGCGTCTCCTCAGCCGAGACCGGCTCACCGCGCTGCGCGCGCTCAACGAAGCTCATGACCTCGCTCGCCGTGGCCTTGCGCTCCTCGGTCACACCCTCGGTGTCGCGCGTGTCCTGCATCACCTCCTTCACGGTCTCCTGCAGGAACTCGGCGAGCGACACGCGCAGCTGCAACTGGCGCTTCATGTCCTCTTCGCGCTGGAACGAGTCCTTGTACGTGCTCGGCAGCATGTTGGGGAACATCTTGAGCGCCACGGGGAGCAGCAGCTCCATGAACGGCACGATCACGAAGAACGCAAACGGCACAAGGCGTAGCAGGTCGGCAACCGTGCGCTGGAGCTGCTTGCGTTCGCGGCGCGAGAGTGCGTTGCCCTTGAGCAGGCGGCGCACAATACGCGTTGAGGTGGTGACGTCCGCGTACAGGAGCTTGGTGCCGAGCCAGTAGTGCTTGGCCTCGTGCTTGACCTTCTCCTTGATTCCGGCGAACCAGGCCTTGACGGCCGCGGGGTCCTTGTAGATGAGCTGCAGGCCGTGGAGCAGAGCCTTGATGCCGTTGAGCGACATCTGCGGCACGCGCTTGATCAGCGATACGGCCTGTTCCGAGACCTTGGGGATCTGTTGGATGTTGATGTTGTCCACGCGGATCAGCTGGCGCTCGCCGCCCTTCTCGAGCGCGTTCACGAGTTTCTCTTCCTGGGCCTTGATCTTGCTGCGGCGACGGCGCGCGGCGGCAATTCGCTTTTTCGCGAGCGCAGCTTCGGCTGGCGAGGCCGCGACGACAGTCGATGGCTCGTTCGCGTTCGTCGTCGACGTGTTGTAGGAGCGCGCGAACACGGCCAGCGCGTAGCTGTTGTACGCCGGCAACGGCGTGTAGGCCGCGCCGACGGGACGCAGCAGCGGGTGCTGCGTCGCGGCCGCGAGTCGGCGCTGCGTGCCACGCGCGTCGTTGCGGCGCGCGGCATTGTCGTCACGGCTGTCGTAGCCCGCGAGCACACCAAGCGCGTGCGTGTGGTGGCTACGCAGCAGGAGTCCGTGGGGCGTCGAGGGCGGCGCCGCGCGCGCCGTGGCGAGCAGCAGGCGCGTGGATGTGGTCGGCGGCGCAGTCGGCTGGGCGGCCAGCAGCCTCGCGGCACTGCGCTGCGCGACGGAGCGGACGCGCGAGCGGAGCATCGGGCGCGAGTGGGGGGATGTGGGGGATGCGGTGCGGCTTGAGATGTGACTGAGACGCTGGCGTACGCCGCTGCGAAACGAAGCTACAGCTGAGGACAGCGAACCAGCGGATCGTCCATCATAGGCGAAAAAAACACAGGGGCGAACCCACGGGTTCCGGTCCGTCCGTAAGCTGCGAAACCACAAAACCCGGATTCCGGTATCTACAGGAGTGATGGTCAAATGAGCTGCTCGCACGCAAACAGTGACCGTCACTCCGACTGCCAGCGTGGGTTACAGTAAGAGACCATCACTCCGACAGGCACATCGTGGGTTACGATGCACGACAGAAATGACCGGTATCACTACCGGTAGAAGAGCTCTTGGCTGGGGATGGCTTGAACGGTGTCTCCATCGCGGTTGCCTTTCCTGCCATCTCCAGAACAAATGGTGGCGCCGTCGTCGTCGGGCAAGAAGAAGAAGAAGAATGCGAAGAAGACCAAGCGCAAGCCCGTGAACCTGCAGGCCAACTTCAACCGTAAGTGCGTCGTCGCCGGCGTCTCCTCCTCCGCCTCGTCTACTGCCGCGTCGGCGGACGACGGCGGCGCAGAGCTGAGCGCCGACATGTTCCCGCGCAATGCGCCCGAGCACGAGCAGGAGGCGGCTCTCCGTGGAGCGCATAGTGACGCCGGTGGTGCTGTTGGAACTGCAGGTGGCGGACCGTCCTTGGGCGACTTCCACTTGCACAGGTGCGTGATCGCATCGGCAGTCGGCTGGTATGACTCACTGACTCACTTTCGTGTTGTTAAACCAGCCTGTGCAGTGACGGTAAGCTCAAGCCCCGCGAGGTGATCGCCAAGGCCGCGGAGAATGGCGTCGTCTTCATGTCTCTGACGGACCACGACACGATGGCGGGCGTGGCCGAGGCCATGGAGGCCGCGCAGGAGCTGGACGTGCTGGTCGTGCCCGGCGTCGAGATCAGCGCCGAGGTCAAGGGCGGCGAGAACCTGCACATCCTCGGCTACTTTTACCCTGGCTCGAATAGCGTTGCACTGGAGAAGCAACTCGAGAAGATCCGCTTTGGTCGCCACAAGCGAGGCAAAGCGATGCTCGCAAAGCTGGTACGTGAGACAGCTCACGTACCGAGGGTTCCTTTAGTGGGAGGCCTAATGATCTAGCGCCGTGGACGTAGGCTGAGATGGGGATCAACCTGCAATGGGATCGCGTACTGGAGATCGCTGGAGAGGCTGCTCCTGGGCGTCCGCATGTTGCGCAGGCGCTCGTGGAAGGCGGCCACGTGCCGCACTTCCGCGAGGCGTTCAACCGGTATCTGGGCAACAACGGACCGGCGTATGTCGAGGTTCGTAATCACGTTGGATGCGCATCACCTTTCGTTCAACGTTATCTAAGCCATTTTGGGATTGCACAGGGCGAGCACTTTCCGCCAGAGGACGCGATCAAGCTCATCGAGAGCGCCGGCGGCGTCTCGGTGCTCGCGCATCCGTGGTGCTGCAAGGACCCGATGAACCTCGTGCCGCATCTCGCCAAGCTCGGCATCCAAGGCGTGGAAGTGTACCACGACACGAATAAAATCGACATGTACGGCGCGCTCGCGACCGAGTCGAGCCTACTTCGTGTACGTCCCTGGAAATGTGGGCTCAGTTTCTTGATGGTTAGAGCGACTGATATCCGTGTCGCTTTCGTAGCTCGGCGGATCCGACTTCCACGGCATCGATCAAAACACGGAGCACACACCGGGCGACATCCCGTTCCCGAAGAAGCACCTGGACCTGTTCCTCGCGCACGCCAAGCGCGTGTGGGAACGTCCGCTCGGCGAGCAGCTCCGCGCACTCGCGGCGCAGATGGACGCGAGCCAGTCGATCAGCGAGAGCCTGCTGGTCTGGAACGAGCAGCTCGAGTTCGCGCGCAGCGTCGTGGAGACCGAGCTCGGCCACTCGCTCCAGACCGAGGCGGCGCGCGGCCACTACTGCCGCGTCGCGATCGCAAGATAGATGTATATACCAAGCGAATGTCCAAGCCCAGTTGTAACTAAATACAATTGCCCTTAACCCCCCCCCCCCCCCAAGCGAATGTCCAAAATGACCGCCAAAGTGTAGCCATGTTGTCCCCTTCCCTCGATATAGTGACGGACGACGTCATCCTGTGCCACGGCCTGTTGACGTATCCTCGGGCCAGGTTGAACTTACCGGTGGGATACCGGTATTTGTACCGCTGGAATGTTCCGGTCGTGGCCTTGATGCGTTCTCTTCCGCCCAAATCGCCATTTCCCGACCGACGAGAATGAGCGACGCGGCGGACGACGAGACCAAGCGCGCGGCGCCGCAGGCGGCAGACGAGGCGGAGCTGGATCTGGACGATCTGCTGGACGGTGCGGTGGCGCGCGGCGCGCGGGCCGAAACGCGAGCGCGAGAGGACTAACTGGGCGGTGACATGCATGGGGATGCCGCAGACGCGCTGGACGACTTTGCGGACGAGATCCAGAAGAACGCGGCCGGTGCGTGCGCGCGGCGGTTGCGGAGGCGACAGAGCAGCGCGATATTGGATGTCTGACCGTCGTGTGTGTTGAGACAGCCACATCGGCAGCCCCCACGGCGATGGGCGAGGCGAGCGTCGAGGCCGCGGCCACGCTGGACGCGACGGCGGCGAAAGAGATGGAGACGCTGCGCGAGGTGCGTTTGTTTGCGAGGCGGAGGAGGTAGAGCGGTGTTCTGTGCGAGGGCACTGACGTGTGGCGGCTTGTAGAACATGTCCAAGTTCCTGGAGGACGCGCAGAACCCCGAGTTCCAGCAGGTGCTGGAGCAGGCCTTCCGCGAGATGAGCACGGACGGTGGGTCATTGGGGATCGAGAGTGTTGTTTGCATAGGGTATTGACTGACCCGCGCGGCGTTTGGTGACCAGGCGATGGCGCCGACATCGAGCGATTGCTGGGCACGCTCCAGGCGAAGGCCGAGGGCGAGAAGCCCGACGAGGACCTCGACGTGAACGTTGGCGTGGCCAAGACGCTGCAGGTGCGTTGGCTGGCTTCATCGGGATGGCGGGTGACTGGTCAGATAATTGACGTGTCTTGCCGTGTTGCGATTGAGCAGAACATGGCTAAGGCGGCTGAGGACATGGAAGGCATGGAGTCGGCCAACCTGGAGAACATGGGCGAGGACATGATGGAGGAGATGATGCGCAACTTTGAGAGCATGGGCGAGAAGGTGCGCGCGAGAGGCCGTAGTGTTGCGTTTGGACGGTTGGATGGCAGATCCCACTGACGGTTCCACGTTCGTGCGATTATGCGACTTCCTAGGAGGACTTTCAGGGTCTGGTCGACGGCATGATGCAGCAGCTGCTGTCCAAGGACGTGATGTACGAGCCCATGAAGCAGATCTGCGAGCGGGTACGACGTGGAGATGTGCGCACAAGGGAGTGCAAGTGATTGAGTGTACTCACCACGTGGGTTGATGATGCACCTAGTATCCGGCGTGGCTCGCCGAGAAGGAGTCGCTCCTGTCGAAGGAGGACTATGAACGGTGAGTGCGGGCGTTTTCCATCGATCAGTGGTTCTGCGCGTGGTACGGATGACCAACACGATGCGGTTGTATCACTTCCAGATACGGCAAGCAGTACCAGTACTTCCAGCAGATCACGGCCGTGTACGAGTCGGAGCCCGACAACGTCATGCGGCTCTCGACGCTCATGCAGGAAATGCAGGAGACGGGCCAGCCGCCGTCCGAGATCGTCAAGGAGCTCGCGCCAGGACTCGAGTTCGATAGCGAAGGCATGCCCGTGATGCCCAACATGGTGCGTTGTCCTCTCGGACTTTGGAAAGACCATGGTCTCACAGACTGTTGTCTTCGCTTACTCAGGGTCCCGGAATGTTCCCCGGTATGGCAGGCATGCCCGGCTTCCCGCGTACGTCTGACGCCCTGTGGAGCTGACTTTCCTCTGCTGCTTGGCTCACCTCGTTCCTTGTGTGTCACAGAGGGCGGCGGCGCCGGCAACGAGCAGTGCTCCATCATGTAGCGCGTCAGTGGTTTGTTTTTCTCAAAAAATCCATTAAAGTTACTCTATCGAGGTGGCACTATCATTGTTGAGCTTGGGAGCTCTTCGTTTTTTTTCTTGTTCAGGCTCACCACGGTATCTTCTCTTCGTGTTCTCATTCGCCGCTCATCATGGTCCCGTCGCCGCCCAGCGCGAGTGCGCGCGACTGGCGCTTCGACAGCCGGCTCCCGTGGCCGGGTGTGCGCGGCCGCCGCCTCTGGCAGCACGTGACCAGCGCCGGCAGCGCGGACGACTCGCGCGTGGCCCACGGCTCCGACGCGCGCGACGACGACGCCGACGACGACGACCCCACCAACGACAGTGACGACGACGGCGGGCTGGGCGCACGGCGCCGCCACATGTCGCTGGCCGTGCCCTCGGCGGTGCGCTACGAAGTGGAGATGTGCGAGACGACCGCCGGCCACGTCGCGCTCGTGCTCCTACGGCGTGACGCTGCCGCTGCCGCCAACGCCGCGAGTGACGCTGGCGCTGGGACTGACACGGTGCCGACGGCGGCGGCCGCCGCGGCCGCGCAGCTCGCAATCCCGCGCGTGTTGTACGTGGTGGATGCCGTGCCGCCCAAGCGCGCATCTGCGGCGCCACCCGCAGGCCCCCCGCGGTCCACCTCGCTCGCGCTCCAGCGGCGCTCACACGCCGAGCCGCGCTGGACCATGCTCGCGTCGGACGCGCGCGCGCATAGCTTTGGCGGCGCGCCGTCGGCGTCAGGTGCGGCGTCGGCCGAGGGCGTCGCGACGCCGTCGCTCGTGTTCAGCTCGGTGCCCGCGCAGCAGCAGCACGTGGACGAGCTCGCGCTCGTCGAGGAGCTGTTCACGACTTCGTGAGCAACCAAGGACGCGTGTATCCTCGCCAAGCCGCCGCTGCTCTGCGCGCGCTTCGACTGCCGCCTCATCGCCGTCCAGTTCTCTCGCGCGTCTTCATCGACGTCTTCGTCCTCTTCGTCGTCGCCGCTGCGCTGCGTGGTCGCGCGCGAGGACGGCATGTGCTACATCTGGGAGTGGAGTGCGGATCTCCACACGTGGAGCTTCCTCAACCGGTTTTGCTTTCTCGACAACCCGAACCTCAAGTGGACGCGGCCCGTGGCGCTTTTCGCGACCGTGCCGTGCCCGACGTGGACCACTAGCACCGGCGCCAGCGACGCCGTCGAGACCACAGAGCTCGCGTGGTGGTCGGCCGAGAGCAAGGAGCAGCCCAAGCTCTTTGTGCGCAAGATCCAGTTCGGCGTCGAGAAGAACACGTTTCGCACCGAGATCCGCATCGGCAGCGCGTTCCTAGTGCCGCACGCGCGCGCCGTCGCGGCGCTCCACAGCTCGCGGATTGGGCTCTGGGTCGTCTCGCGCGAAGACGGCGTGCGGCTGCGCAGCACCGCGACGCTGCAACCGCTCCATCTGGGCTGGGGCGCGCTCTGGGGAGACAGCGGGAATGGCGACGGCGGCACCATACGGCAAGACGATGCGGCAACGCCGCTCACGTGCGTCCACGGCGTGACGGGTGAGCTCCTCGCGCTGCACAGCGCCTCGGGTCGCGTGGTCGTCGTGTCGGTGCGCGTGGAGCCGGACGGCGAGCACGTGCTCACGCGCCGCCACGTGCTCACGATCAACCAGAAAGAGACACCTGAGGGTCTCGCCGCACACGGCCAGTTGGTGCTCTCGCTCGGGCGGCAGCGCGTGGACGTGTACAGCGTCGTGTCGGGCGCGCCGCTGGTCTCGCTGCCGCTACCGGTCGCGAACGACGCGCTCTCGTTGTGGACCACGTCGAACACCGGTAGTCGCGTGGGCGCGAGCGCCGTCGGGCTCGTTGGCGCGCGCGGCTACTGGCAGCTGCGCATGCCCAGCGGCCACGCACTCGCGGCGCTCCACAGCGCGAAAGCCGCGGCGACTGCAAGCAACGGAGACCGCGAGGCGCTCGCACAGGCCCTGCGCGTGGCGCGTCCGTACGGCGAGACGCTGGCGTTCGATGCCGCGCGCGTCGCGCTCGAGCTTCTACGGTCAGCGCGCGCACTTGTGGGCGGCCCGGCGAAGTGCGCGGCCTGGGACGCGGCCGTGCAGCGCCTCTCGTCGCCGGCGCTGCTGCTTGCGGCGCTCCAGTCTTCCAGCTCGACCAAGCAACATCAGCAGACGCAGCAGTCGGCGCAGCAACAGCTCGCGCTGCTGGACGACATGGCGGAGCTTGTGGCGTCCGTGTACCACGTGACCCACGAGGTGCTGGTGACGGGCCGTTTCGGCGCGGCAGTGGAGAAACGTGATGACGAGCGCGTGCTGCGCGGGCTCCCGTTCGTGACCCCCGCCAACGTGGACGCGCTTCACCACCTCGCCAACTGGGTGCTGCTCGCCAAGCGCAAGCTCGCGCGCCTCCAGGGCGCCGGCGTCCACAAGGGAGCGCGCACGGTATCGTCGCTCTCGGTGTTCGCAGACGACGGTGGTGACGGTGCTGTCGACGACGACGTGCTCGAGGACCCGGCGGCCACGCTGCCGGCGCTCCACGTCGAGGTTCTGAGCCACCACCACCACCATGATCCGCAGCAGCAGCAGCCCCACGACGGCGCGGCCGACGCCGAAGAGGTCTCGTCGTTGCGCCTAAGCCGTCAGTTGCGCCCCATGACGAGTCTTCAGTTCGCAGCCGGCAGCTGCTCGGCGCGCCACGGCGCGCAATGGCTCGCGCAGCTCGAGGCGCTGCTGCTGCCGCCAGCGGCGCCGCCGCACGCGCTGCTCTTCCACGGCGAGCGCTCACTCGCTGACTTCCAGGTCGCGCTCTCTTCCTTCTCCAAACACCTCTACTTCGAGTCCATGGCGCGGCTGTACCTGCTCCACGCGCCGCACAAGCTGCTCGCGTTCGTGCGCACAATCTCGCGGTTCGCGCCGCGGCTCTTTACGCTGCGGGCCGGCGTGCAGCCCGTGGAGCGGTCCCACGCCGAGCGCGCGCTCGCACTGCTGCCGCCAGCGCACAAGCTCGTGTTGCGCGTGCGGCGCGAGGCCGCCGCCAGTGAGACGCCCCGCAGCCTCCCACGCAGCGCGGCCAAGCAAGCGCGGCGCAAACGCTCGTCGTCGTTGTCCTTAGCCGGTGGTGGTGGCGACAGTGATGCGGACCGGACCGATGCCAAGACGCTACTGCTGGTGTACGCGGAGCTGCTGAGCCTATGCGGCCATACGCTCGAGGCCTGCCGCGTGCTCCTGGACGCGGACTTGTACGACGACTGTGTTGCGACACTGCTGCTGCAGGCGAACACAACTGGCGCCGTTGACACTGATCGCTTCGACGGTGACACGAGCGAGGACATCGACGCGGTCCGTACAGCCGTGTTCTTTGCGCTGCTTGAGCACTGCGTGGCACACCGCGGCGCGGAGAAGCTCGAGGCCCTGCTTGCGCAGAAGCCAAGTCATGTGGACGCGCTGCTCGTGCTGCGCGCGCTGCGGCAACTGCTGCCGCTCCAAGTGGTGCGCGCCAATAGCGACCGTGGCGTCGTGAGCGTCGGCGCGCTGCGCAAGGTCCTGCTGCGGCTCGTGCGCGAGCACGCCGCGGGACAGCGGACTTGAACCTCAACAACAGGTGTCGACACGCATACGTACAGCTCTGTACAGCTCTGTAGATGAAAGTAAAGGCAATTTCTCTCTTTTGATCGTTTTTCGTTTCTTGCTTCGACCTGTTATGAGAAGTCACATCCTGTCGTCCACGACACACCAGGTGGTGAATGGTACGTTGCCAACATGGACGCGTTTTACGCAGCAGCAGCGAACTGCCACAGCGTGAGCGCCACGGACCGCTGGATCCACGTGCTCTGCGGGAACTGAGTCTCGTCAGCGGCAACGGACACGGAGAACATGAGCCGTGCACGACGCGCGCTCGAGTACACCGGCAGACGCCGCAGGGGCGTCGACGCCTTCTCGATCTCGGCCTCCGGCACCCATCGGAGATAAACGGCTTCCAGGTTATTGCGGATGGCTGTCGACGGCGCAAACCCTTCCGAGGTCCACTGAGCACCCTCGACCTGAAGCCCGCGCACGGCAAAGCACCCAATCTGATCGGATGAGGACGCCGGGCGGACGTCCGCGACGAGGTGCAGCTGGTCGAGCGAGCATTGCAGTGCCGCCGCCACGTGCTGTCTCGCGGCCGTCACGAACGCCTCCGGAGAGAACAATCCTCCAAGCCACACTCCGGTCGAGGTGCTGAGCAGCTCACTGGCATTCCCCGCGACCGCCGTCAGCTCGATGAGCTGCTTTATGCGTCGGCTGAAGTCACTGATCCACTCCGGCAACGAAAGTTCGTCAAAGACTTGGAACAGTCGGAGCCACGCCCTCGGAACCTTATCCCGATGCAATGTCTGCATTGCCTCACGGACCTCGTTGGTGGGCTTTGTCTTATACTTGCAGACAGACTTGATAGTCGACAGCAACGTGCGGACAGTCGCGAGGAACTCAGCGCCGAGCTCCACTTCGCGGAAGAGGCAGCGGTACATCGGGTCACCGAAACGCGACGCGTCGCGGGACATGGACGGTAGAGCTTCAGGAAGATCATTGAGCCAAGCAGTGACGCGGCTGTCAAGATCTTGCACCCACTTGGGGCGTGCATTGAGAAGCTCCACAGATGACGTCGTCTCAGTCGCCGACCCCAGCACCATCGCTTCTTCCTCGTTTGCGCCAGCGATGTCGTCACTTCCGTACAGGTCTTGCATCGTCTGGAAGTTGCGAAGCATGCGCTGACCTTGGTTTGTCAAGACCATTGTCTCTGCTGAGCGCGGAAGACCAAGCCACGAAGGTGGGTTCGTGCTTGGCAGCTGGTGGATCCATTCCACAAACTGCTGCTTCGTCTTTCCTTCCGCGATCAAGACGTCCTCTTCATCGCTAACAAGCTTGAACGAGTTCTGATAGCTTTCCGGTGTGAAGATGTTGTCCAAGAGCGTCTCGAGCAGCTTTTCGTCGAACTCGTTGTCGATACGTCCACCGTAGATCGATTCCTTCAGGGTCGTTCGAATCGCTGTCCACGGGATGTTGTCCGGAGCAACATGCGCACGGTTGTGCCCCACCAAGTTCACCCAACGGTCGATCACATCACATGCGCCGCGGAAGTCAGACTGACTGAATTCGTACGTTTTCGACCAACCAACCGGAGCGTATCGGAGACGCTCCTGAACAATCGCGTGGAACCACGCGAGTAGCAGGTACAGCCGAGCGCGCTCTGATGGGGCCTTGTTCATTCGTTCCGGAGCTACACCATCCATTGAGCGAACCATGCTCGCTTTGACCCCGCTTGGTGCTTCAAACACGAAGATGTCGCAGATTCGAAGCAGGTTGACGGGTAGACTCGGGTGGATCTCGCTCGTTAGGAACAATCGAAAGTTAGGGTGCACGCTATCTCGGCTGTTGTAGAGTTTCTTCTCCACACCAACGAGCCAAGACGGACACAAGTGCACGTTTCGAAGCTGCAGCCACGAACCATTCTTCAAGGCGGTGTTCAGACACTTCTCAGCGGTCTCAAACCCTTCAGCAGATCCCATCGACACAGAGTTGTACTTCTTCTGCAAGGTCAACGCCAACTCGTCCACCTGAGAACTAGCGTCGAACCCGGTTGTCGAGCACAGGAGGATTCCACGTGTAGCGTGCGTATCGTTCTCGATGTTCTTACGCAGCTCGATTTCGCCCCGCCAAGGGAACTCGGCACCAAAGACTGCGTTCACGAACATTTCAGCAGCATAGATCGTTCGGTCCGGACGCAACATCTGGATGAGCACCACACGGCGGAAGGCAGACCGGCGCGGGTTGCTTGCCTCGTTAACAAGAGCAGCGTCCCAGCCTTGAGGCGTGACCTTCTCCGGCGCTGGGTGCTTGATGAACGCATTCCACGCCGATGCATTTTCGCGAATGTGGTCGTCAAGATGTTTGAACGACGAGACACTGAGCAACTTCGACAAGCGATCAGTCTCTTCAGCCGAGAATGCTGGAAGCAACGACTTGAGGTCCTCGCGCGTTCGTGTTTGGTCCATCCGAGCCAAGAATGAGGCGTAGTTCAGCAACAAGTCCATCTCGTCTTCCGTAGGGAAGTCCACAGAAAACCCAGCTGCGTCACCAAGTGCCACGCTCGTTTCTCGGTCCAAATCCAGAAAAATTTGTGCCAACCGCAGAGCGAACATGAGTTTGTCTGATTCTGTCAGCCCTCGGCTCACGCGACCAGCAATAAATGAGAAGAGCGTCTTCGATAGATGCCGAAGACGCGTCGCAGTATTGCGCGAACCATCGTTGGGTCCACTCGGAGATGAAAGCACGCTAGTCAGCACGCCGAGGAAGTAGCCGAGCGAGTACTGGTACAAGAAGTGCACTGACGACAAGCTCTCCAAAGCAAAGTAAAGTCTGGACGCGCCTCGTGCGAGTGGGTTGTACAACTTGGTTGCCGCGATCACTGTCTCCATAGTCGTGTGCGTTTGCGCCACTTGCTCAGAGATTTGAGCGGCTTCCGCCTTCGTGCTCTCAAGTGCATTGATCACGCTGTCATCATCAAGAATGTTACCTTGAACATTGTTGATTTGCTGAAGCAGCAAGTCCTCAAGCTCACGCAGACGCGCCTGGTACTCGCCTTGCAGCTTTAAGAGACTATTGCGTCTCTCCTCCGCCTCTGGCTGTTCGTGCTTCATCAAGAGGCTCAAGCTCTGACTTTCAAGAGAACTAGGCGTCACGGTGAAGTTGACGAACGTCACACGACTGCAAATATCGGGGGTGAAGCGGCACGACGGGTCGCGTGTGATCAAGAAGAGTCGGAAATCCGGTGAGTAGTCAATCTCCTCGCCTCCAAGTCTAATCAGCACGCGACCACCAGTCTTGTACAACTCCCGATTGAGAACAGGGTTCAGAATCGGATCGATGTTCTCCACTTCGTGAACGAGAAGCGCCGTACCAAACCGAATCGCGCTCGCGAGCACCTTCATGAAGGAACTGTCCAGGAAGGATGTCTGAGCAATTTTCGTGTTCGTCTTGAGTGCGTAGTACTTCATGATAAAGTTGTTGGCCTGGCCAGACGGGTCGATAATCAACGGGAAGCGGTGGAATCGTTCCAGGATGATAGCGTTCTCGTAACAGAGTTCATCGGTCGGCAACTCGCTCATTTGCCACTCCAGCTGCTGGTTCGGTCGAGACAAGTACTCGACGAAACTGAGCTGAGGATTCGTCTGAATGCCCATTGTTTCCAGCACATCCCTCCAGTCTTGCACAAGGATTTTGCGCTGCTGGAAATCCAAAAAGCCCACGTACGTCAAGAAGGCGGACGACAACAACGTATCACCAACAAGAGTTTCCATCTGGTGATCGAAGTTGTTCGAGCCTGTTTCCCATCGCTCACTCTCGGCAAGCAGACTTTTCAGCAGCGCAACAGAGCGCTCAACCTTTTTTGTCACTCCACTCATGTCGTTCGTGATCATCTGGGCCTCGTTGATCAAAGTCGCGTACTCTTGCTTGTAGCTCTCGATACGCACTTCAAGCGCATCAATCGTTGTCTTCGCTTCCTCGTATCGCTGACGAAGGTCAGCAGACTTTTCGATAAGTGTCTGTACCTCTTCGCGGAGAGGCTGGATGCTGTGAAGAATTCTTGTGTAGTTCAGCTGTGACACCACCCACTTGTACAGAGGACCACAAGCCTTGGACGCTCGGTTGACCTTCTCGTATTCGAACTCCTCAGCGTTTTGGACGTAGTTTGTCTGGATAACCTGGCGTTGTCTTGCTGTGAGTTTCTCCGAGTCGAAATTCACAACTTGGGAGATGAAGTCATCGCGACGAATAAACTTGCGAAGATCCGCCCACTCGAGGCTTGTCTCACCAAGCATGATCGCTACAGCCTCTAGCGTCATTTTCACAGCGTTCGGAGGTCGAGCCAGTGCTCTGATTTCGTCAAGCTGCGGCTTACGAATCGAGTTGACAGATGCCTGAGCATCGAGGAGTGCTGGCTCGGCCTCGGCGAGATCCGCCTCGACTACCTTTTTCCGCGAGCTGATCTCCTCATCTCGGGCGGCCAAGTCCGTCGCCAACTTTTCAGTATCCTTCTTCCTGCTTTCGGCTTCATTCTGCTCACGAATCATTTGTTGCAGCTTCTCGTTTGCCTCCACGTCCTTTTTCTTCAGCTCCTTCTCCTTCAACGCCAGTTGCTTTTGCAGCTCAGCAACTTGTTCGTGGGTGGCCTTCAGTTTTTGCACTCCGACGTTCAAGTGAAGTTGCTGATCCTCAAGCTGCGCTCGCTTCTCTGAATACAGTGAAACAAACTGGCGAATGAACTCCAGGTAGTCGCGCGGCGAGATGTGGTTGTACTTCAGGTGGCGCTTCTGCAAACGCCGCATGTGGGTCAGTACAGCGTGATGGAACTGCACAATTGAGGCGACAAGGCCGTCGCGGTACGGAGAGCCGGACGCGATGTGCGCTGGCACGAGACGAGCGAGCGTGTCCTCAGCATTCACTGGAGTGACAAAATCACTTGCCCCCGCCAGGTCCAGCGAGTTTGTAAACTCGTACGCGACTTGTGCTAATGCGTGATCGTTCCATGTACCGAACCAATCAACCACACACCGGTTGAACAACGCGGGCGAGGTGTTAGTTCGGTTACGGAAGTCACCGGAGGCTGGGTTCATTGTGAACACAACGTGTAGGTTGCGCTGAACTTGACGGGTGAAGTAGCGGAACAGCTCATCTTCTGTGTTCTCAACCATGACTCCGTCGCGTTGGACAGCTTCACGACACGCGTGCATGAGCGACGTGTAGTCGTCGTCTTCAAACAAACCGGGCACTTCACCAGACGCGAGCAATGCATTCATACGCTCCAAGAATGCTGAGTCAAGAACGTTCGACTCGTCGAAAATAAAGCAGATCTTCTCGCCGTCGCAGCCAGCACGCTTAAGAACAACGCGGAGGTCGTCATCGAAGTTGTCCAAAGTGTAGTTCGAGGTCAACTTGATCTGAAAGACTGACATACCGTTCATCCAGCTAACGAATCTGGAAAGAACCGTCTTACCAGCACCACTCTCGCCGACAAGGAGCAGGTGACCAAGAGGCTGGCGGAGCACTCTGTCGATGCGCAAGACATGATCAATCACCGAATCGAACACGACGAGCTGAACATTGAGCTCCTCCTCGTTGAAGACACGCAGCCGTGCCTCAATATGCTTCCGAAGCTCCACTGACGCCACCTCGGTGTAATTCTTCGACAACCAGGTGCTGAAAAGCACAGCGTTCTTGCCACCGTGGTCTAGCGACTCGAGAACTGTCGCACACTGCGGAAAATGGTTTCGCATGATCTGTTTCGCCGACTGAAAGCACCATTGTTGCTCGTCCGGTGTCACTAGCCGGTCCATGAACAAGCGAAGAGCCTCGTGGAACACAAGCTTCACGAGACTTTCTACTTCGATCTCGAATTCAAGCGGCTCGATAGCCTCGTATAGCGCACGCATCCACCTCGAAAGCTCTCGTGGACTGTAGATGTAGTGCGGCTGCATTTCGGCAGTAAAGTGGCGCTGGTTCGACGTGTAAACATCAACCATCGCGTCGGTAAGAGGCTGCACGTACGATTTGAGTGACGGCGTGAGCTTGAGCAGCGCACGGTTGAACGTGCCATATATCTGCTTCAACGAGGCATATGACGGGAAATCAACGAGCAGCACTGGGGCGTGACGCAGAAGACGCAGGGATAACGGTACACGGCCTGGGTCAGTCGGAGGATTGCACGCGCCCACAAACTGGATGCGCTGCAGCTTCACCCATGTGTTCTTTCCACCCATCCAGAAGCCACCTTGTTCGATTAATTGGCGCAGGAACGTGATGATGCGCTGTGTTCCGTAAGCATCAGCTTCGGGCAAGTTCACTTCGTCACAGAACACGACTAGCCATTTCTCCGGCGCGTTTGGTGTCAGAACCATGCCGTTTGGCGTCCGCTTGTACTCACAATACTGGGCAAATGTCTTAAGAATGAGATCCGGAGTCGTTCCAGACGAGAAGTTGAGGCTGGCAAACTCGAACTCCGGTAGTGAGCTGATCGTCGATGTCAGTGTCATGGTCTTACCACTGCCTGGGGGGCCGCACAATATCAGTGGACGGTGCTGTGACAGCCAACCACGCAGAACTTCAACGTGGCGCAGAGTGTCAACGGTGGTGATGACCACGTCCGTCGACAAAACTCGGTGGCTTTCGAGGTCAAGCTGGGGAACAGAGCGAACCCAAGGTCGCCATTGAGCGTCGTCAACATTCACCTCATACTCGAGCAAGCTGTTTTCTGCAGTGAATGTCATCGAAGTGAATGGGAAGTCGACTCTGTTTTCGAGCGCTTGCACGACGAACTCGCACAACTGAATCCGATTCACGAAATCCATCGACCCACCGAAGCCCCAAACAAGGGAGAACGCGAGCCACTTTGGCGCAAACAATCGCACTTGGTCGTCAGTCATTGGAAAATCTGAGTGTGCTTCATTGTACTCGTGGATACGAGACAGACCACGGGTCAGGAGAGAGAACATCGACATAAGAAGGCGCAGCTGAGTCACCTCCATGATATGGGTGAGACCGATGGCTTGATCAAGGCAAGTCTCAACAATCGAAGCCTGAGAACCGGTAGCTCCTGATGGGTAGATGAGTTCCCGAAGTACATCCACGTACACCTTCGCAGTCTTCCGCAGCAACTCAGAGTCACTTGTCTGCAACCCGAACGAGCCGAGTCGTGAAACGTCAGTCGACATGGACTTAAGGAAATACTCGACGACATGCTTCGTGTGGACTGTATCTGTTGAAAACCAGACCATCCCACAACGACTCACAGTCGCCAACGTGGCGTAGCGCAGGGTCTCCGTTTCCATCATGATCCAGACGTTCGGAGGGATTTCAAGACGCTCTCCAGATGGAAGCGTCAAAAGACGGTTGTCATCCAGCACCGAGTTCAAGTTCTCAGCCCATTCTGGATCGACATCGCCATCAAACACGATCCAATGACGCTTCTCACTTTCACCGCGCACGCTGTTGAGCACCTGACGGAGCAAGTGCGTAAACACACCATCAGTCCACTCGAGAGTGGTGTTGTCCAGCACGCCGTACAAGTGTTCCTTCGAAATTGCCTTGGGATCAATGACGTGAGCCTCTCCCTTTTTCCCGTCGATAGCCTCCAGCGAGTCGAGCAGGATCCGCCAAGCCGACGACTTTCCTGTACCTGACGGACCAACCAGCATCACGCCGTGGCGCAACTGCATCACCTGATACAGTTGCAGTGCTTTCTCAACCCACCCCTTGTGAGCAACGAGGCCACGCTCTTCCGCGAGTTGGATGATTCGGTTACGTAGCGCTTCCTCTTCAACAACGGGCATTTCCGTGCCGGGGAAGACACCCTTCAACAGAGTTTCGAACACAGCAACATCGTGGGCGACGAGCTTTGGCAAGATCGTATCACTGATGGAACCGATGAGAGCCTTCGTCTCCAGCTGTTCGAGCACGGCAGGAACAGAAATATCATCGCGTCCGTTCGTGAGTTTGCGCTTGAGCTGGCCCGCACTCACCAAAACACTCTTCAGTGCACGTAGACCAAAGTCGTAGTGTGGTTGCTTCGACAACTGATCTTCACACAAGTTGAACAGGAGAACAACTTTCGCGGAGATCTGCTCAGCAATGGTGATGCCCTGTGAAAACAGCATCACCTCCGCAATGAGCTCACGATCAGGAGCGACCATCGCAATGCTTCGGAACAGTTGCTTTAAGTTGTCAGGAAGGTTCGAACGACCAGCGTAGCCTGGGTTCATCGTCACAAAAATTCCAACGTCAGGGTGAACTCGGACACTCTTCCCCAAAAGCTCGATCGAGGTGGAGCTTGTTGTCGTTGAGCTGCTACTGACGGCTTCAATACTCTTCTTCAGGGTCGACACTCCAGTTTGGATCGCCAGAATTTGTTGCGAAACGGCGGACAGAACTCTCTCCTCCAATCTGTTGAACTCGTCAAAACAGCCCCAGGCACCGACCTGGCACAAGCCAACAAAGATGCGACCCATTGCTTGGAAATCAAAGTGCTCGTCACAGTTGGAGACGAGAACAAAGCGACCGAGCTGTGAGCCGAGAGCTTTGACTGACTCAGTCTTGCCCGTACCAGCTGGACCAAACGGATTACCTCCCATGCCGAAGTCCAACGCCTGAGTCAATGTGAGGTAGCAACGTTCGGTCAAGGGTGTTTGAACAAGTCGCTCTCCCACACCCAAGTATTCGAAGCCGTACGAGAAGCTGGCGTTTGAGATCTTGATGCTAAGCTTTTTGAGTGGGTCCGACTCCGATGGATAAAAGTAGTATCGCATGTGGTACAGCCAACGGAAATCATCTGCGCTCACGACTCGGGCCTGGATAAGACGCCGCGTTACGCTCTTCTGGTGCACAAGTTCTGTGATCAACTGCTCATACTTCTTCCGCACATCGTTCTTGAGATCCACAAGTACACGCTCGCTCAGGATACGCAAAACCTTATCGATCGACTGTTGGACTGCCTGGAGTTCGTTGCCGCCACCGGACTTCAGGGCTGTCTCGACCGAGCGTGACCAGTGAACTTGCGTGGCGAGAATGACGACCTGCGCGGGATACTCTGCCACCCACTTGAGGTACCAGTCGGCATTACTGTCGGACGGATATGATCGCACCGCATCCTCCAACAATGACGAGAGTGTCTGACGCATCTGATCTTCGACTTTCCCTAGCCACGCGTTGATTCTGGTGTCCTCTTGGGTCTTCACTGGCTGTTTGAATTTCACAACTTCACCTTCTCGAGATACCATTCCGATGATCGTGCTGTTGTTCGATTGGGGATCCATTTCAAGAGACACGATGCCAGCAAACATCTTCGATAGGTGACGTTGGATCTGCAACGGCTCCTTGCTGTTTCCGATCATCTCGAGCAAATCTTCATCGCCAACAAAGTAGAATCGCGGGAATGCTGAGCGCTGCCGTTCAAGGTACTCACCGAGTGCTCGCTGGACATTGCCCATCATCTCTTGTTGACGTTCCAAAGAGTGATACAGGTTCGGGATGTTCGCAACCTCAACAATGAGTGGGTTGTGGGCGACTCGCTTCATGGTTGATGTGAACTCGCTGTCAATGCTTTGAAATCGTGCAAACTCTTTCGGGAGCTGTTGCTTGATGTCTGCCGATCCGAAAAAAATGCCCTCCAAGTACACCCACCTTCGCTGAACGTCGATCCAGAAGTCAAGGATTCCCCGGATCCTCGTCAACTTGTCTTCCCAAGCACCAGCCTGCTCAGCGAATACCCGGTAGTACGGGGATTGCTTCATGCTTGACAAGCTGTTCAGGTGCTCCTCAAGCTTGGCGAACATTTCGTCCCAACCGCGAATAATACGGCAACGGTTCTGGTAGTTCACAAGATCCAGTTGGAAGTTGGACCAGTAATCCGAAACCTGGCGGAGGAACTCATCGAGCGCCATTTCACCTTGCGCCGTGCGGATAATCTGCTTGAGCTCGTTGTCACTTGTAGACACTCGTGCATCCCAAAAGTGGCGCAATGTCAATTCAGAGAACGCTGACGTAATTCGAAGCAAGCGAAGGATTTGCTTCCAGTGTCTGTCTCGGATCGCATCCGACTTCAACTCCGAGAGCAACGTATTCATCGACTTTTTTGCCTGCAAACTCGAGAGCGAATGCTCAAACGCCTCGTACTGTTGTACACGAGCAGGAAACTGGCGCATCTCATCGATGATTTCTTCCAGCTGCTTCCGGATCTTGCGAGGCTGCACAGCTGACCAGAGAGTTTCCTGCAACTCGTCAACCTGATTCCAGCTCTTCACGATACACTTCCAGACTTCTTCCAAGCCGGAAAGCTCCTCAGTTGCACGGTACAGCGCAGACGAGCTGCTACTTCGATCGCCACCAAGGCTTGGGCCCGTGCCAACCGCTGAAATGCTCATAGCGTCCAACGCCGCTGATATCTTCTCTTGCTCCTGACGCAAAAGCTTGAATCGCGTATCGTATACCATCAACAATTCGATCGCCGCCTTTGGTGCCTGGCCACCTTGCAGGGGCTTGGATGTATCCCACTCAGCTACAGTCTTCACGATCTTCTGGTCCAGAACAGATTTCTCCTCGAGAATTTTGGCTTGCAGCTGTGGGAGCTGGCCTTCCATCGCAGCACTCTTGCGTTCCAACAGCTGGACAAACGCATCCCATTCGCCTTCAACATTCGGCAGGGACGGCCAGTCTGAACCAAACTTGAATCTCTGCTTCTTCAGCAATCGCTCGCCCTGCGAGAAAGACTCCATTGCCCCTTCCCATGTCGGTCGCATTGTTCTCATCTCTTGAATGAGGGTGATTGCGGCCACGACCTGTGACGTTGCAGCCTCTAGTGCGTGTTGTTCAAGAAGTGCGCGCTTCGAAGAGATAGTCGAGTAAAACGAGTTGATCTGGCTGCAGAGAAGCTCTCCGAAATGAGCAAGAAACTCGTTATGCCACGCATCGTACTTCACGTTGACTTGCGCTTGTACCTGCTGATAATTGATAGTAATGGGCCCACATCGCTTGGTGTTGTGGACCGCATCAAAGCTGTTCCGCTCATTCTTGATCTCCAACAGAATTTGTTGCCATTTGCCAAGGTCTTCGCCCACAGAGTTGATAGCCGCTTGTGCATCCATGTCCCAGAGTGCTTGATACTGCAACCAGCTCGTGACGTACTCTTCAACTTCAGATATGCTCGTGTCCACGACGCCAAAGGCCTGGACAATCAATCCTGGCGGCAAAAGCGATACGACTTCCTTGAAAGTAAGATCGCGTCGACGAGCACTTCCTTGCCGACGAGCAGGGGAATGGAGAGACATAGTTGAACGGCCGTACACATTTTCGTAAGACGAAGCCTGGAGCTTAGGAATATCGCAGAGAGAGTTGATGAGACTCTGCAATTGCTGCATCCACTGAGTTCTTGCATCATCGATAGACGGTTCCAGGTACAAAACTTGGTTTTTCAAAAGAATTTGGTGCGTCGTCATAGAAATGCCCACACTCTCCAATGAAGACTGAAGTGTTTTCTCGTCCGAATGCTTCTGGAAGCACACAATCCAGTTCTGGAGTGCAAACTCCAGCTTCACTGCCAAGAGTTTTGAGACGGAGCCGTTGAGGTTCATGACAAACGCGCTGAGGTTGGCGTAGCCAGCCAGGTTCAGCTCATCCACGAGTGCCTGAGCCTTCTGTAGAGTTGCCTTAATTGTGTCAGGTTTCGCCTCCTTACTCGATCGGATGGACTCAAAGAGTTCCTCGATATTGTTCGTCTTCATCAAAAGCTCTTCCACCTTATCTTGAAGTCGCTCAACTTTGTTAGCGAGGTCGGACACATACTCGGCGAGACCATCAGCATGCCAGCGCATTTCGTTGCCCTTTGAGAACGTTCTGCCTATCGTTGCTCGGACTTCACGTACAAAACTTGCAGCGAGTGGCTCAAAGATGGGTTGGATGCGGTGACAAGAGCTGACATAAGCTTTCAGGCTGGCATCCAGCGACGTCGCGTACGGATACTTCGACTTCGCATCTTCAGCAATCATCTTCAACGTGAAGGGGACTCGATAGCCCAACCATTCGAGGTTTCGAACTTCCTTGAACAGAGTGACGATTTGCTGGTTGAACGCAACCACCAACTTCTTTCGCTCTCCGTGGGGAGTGTCCTCGGTCACAATATTCAGGATGATGTTCTTCACGTCGAAGATTGGCATGGACGCAAGTTCGTTCACCCATTGGTCGAAGATGAGCTGAGGATTCAGTTTTGCCATGAATGCTTCTGCGGCTACCTTCAGGGCTTTTCCTTCGACATGCTGCTCCCAACCCACGCCAAGCACACTCTCAACTCGGGCCAACAGCATCTTCAGCTTTCGCTCGATTTGTTTCGCCCACATCACCGCTCCTGCAATCGGCGGGATATCGCGCAGCTTGCTCATCCGGGAAGCTTCCGATAGCGCGTAGTGAGCTCGGAATTTAGCCTGCAGACTGCTGACATCCTCTTTGACGTTCTCAATCAATTGCATCTGGAATTGTTGGACAGCACTGCGGATTCGCGGCCGGAAGAACAGCGCATTGTACTTGGAGAACACGCGGAACATTTCATCGGCGTTCGTCGTTGCACTAAGGCGTTTGGTCAGACTTGTGATGATACGGCCTTCAACGCGGTCAATGCACAAATCATAAGCCTTCCGAAGGTTCTTCCACGCCGTTGTTCCTTCACCAGAGACATCGAGAGGGTTGATACCGCTAAACTGGGCGTACGCGGCGTTGATCTCGACAAGTGCGTCGTCGCTGACGTCACTCCGGGAGTCAACGTTGCTACCAAGAACGCGTTCGATAACTTGCCTCAGTTTCTCATGCTGCTCGCGGAATTCTTGGAGTTCCAGCAGCCGCTCTTCAATCGAGGAGTGTTCCATCTGGAGCTCGGAGAGCAGGGGAGGTTTATCAGTGTTCATCGTGCCACGACGCTTCGAGAGCTCCTTCGCAAGCTCATATAAAGCAGCCACTTGACGATGCCACGTGGAGAACAGCTCCTTGCACTGCACGACTAGGCTCTCGAACTGGTCGAATGGCATCTGGACTAGGTTGTAACCGCGCAATAAGCTCACGATTTGTTCAGTGAGATCACTCGACATGACTTCAACTAGATGGAGAAGTCGAGACAGCTTGTACTCGTCGGCGACACGAATCTTCTTAAGATGAGTGAAGACCGAAACCACGCCCTGCGTAAGCTGACTGATGTCCGTTGCGGATAAGATCGAGTTCATCGGGAAGTCCTTCATCAGCGCCATGACGCTCGTGACGCGTTGAAGCGCAGGCCCAAGGCCGTGGTCAGAGTTGAACGACATGGTCACTAAAAATCGTTTCGCGCGCTTCAGAACGGCAAGAGTAATCTCCACTTCGGGTGAGTTGAGTTTCGACTGCGCCGCAAGCAGCGCACGATGGAGATCACACCAGAAGTTAATTTCTTGTGTCGTAGTCCCCGGTAGCGGCTCACTGTATCATCAACGAATGAGTTTTTAATTAGTGTGTCACCCTCACGCTGAGATCCTGACCGCGAAATCGTACCTGACAAGTCGCGTTACTTTTTGGATTTCTCTGATCCACTTGTTCACACCGCCTTGGATGTCGTTCAGGAAAGTCGTATCGTTGACTTTTTCTTCCAAACCTAGGTCTTCGATGTTGTCCATCAAAATGCCTTTTACGCGAACCTTTAGATTCAAGACACACATCGGATGAGTCTTCGTGACCCCAAAATGCTCAACACGAGAGGCAAACGACGTACCAGATCAGCGGCCCGCTGAATCACAGGGTGGAACACGAGGTTTACCTCTGGGATTTCAATATTCTGCTGGTACTGGAGCAGCGCGAGCTCCAGCTCCTTCATTCGGCGCCGGATCGCCGGCAGTCCGCGCGCACTCTCGTTCAGATTGGTCACTTCTGCTTGCGGCTGGTGCACTTTCGAATATTCGTTCACGAGCGGGCCGAACGACTCGTGGACGTAGTTGTACACAACCGAGAGCAGGTCCTCGTCGTGGGCGCCCTTGTCGTCGTCGTCGTCGTCGGTCGTGCCGCCGCTCGCGGGCGTGTCGGCGCTCTTGGCCGCCGTCGCCGAGTCGCTCTTCTTGCCCAGCCCAAGCGTCATCACTTGTAGCTGCTGCGTGAGCGGAGCGTCGCTCGCGAGCGCCGCGCCAGCGCGCTTGATGAAGCACACAATATCGTGGCCGCGCTGCTTGCCGGTGGACGCATACTCGACGCCCAGGTTTACGCGCAGCCGGTAGCTTGTCGTCGATGTCGCCGCCGATGCAGCGTTGTTGGCCTCAGCCTCGCTCGCCGCTGCCTCGTGCAGCCGAAATGCGTGCACCTGCAGTACGCGCACGGCCGGGTCGCTCGCGAACTGCTCGACTGCCGCGACGGCCGCCGGCAGCGCCAGGTCGCGCGCGAACGCGTCCAGCAGCGCCAGCGACTCGCCGAGCAGCGGTACGCAGGTCGTCTGAAGGTAACGCGCGAACGCCGCGGCCGCCACGGGCGCCGACGGGTCCGCGCTCGCCATGGGGCTTGTAGTCTTCCGCGAGCTCCTTCCTGCCGTCGTCCGTCGGGGGGCGGGCGGCTCGGATCGCGTACTCGCGTATCGTTTCCCCCCCTGCAATCTTGCCCGAAGTTGGGTGGAATGTCGCACGAAGGTCGCGCGAAGGACGATACCCTTCAAAATAGTGACATCTCGGCCGTCCTGCGGGTTCCCGCGCTTTGGTGTCGAGAAACCATGCTGCTTCCGCGATGAAGAGGCGCAGGCGGCGCCGCAGCGACAAAGCGCACGGAAGACACACACACAATATCAACTGTTTCTACTCATACTTAAGCTCAACGCACGCCTCGACTGCTGGTCGTGTTTCCCCCCCCGGCACCTTACTGGACGGGCTTCTTCTTGGAGAGCTTGTTGATGAGCGACTTGTGGATGTACGGGATGACACCGCCACCGGCGATGGTCGCCTTAATCAGCGAGTCGAGCTCCTCGTCTCCTCGAATCGCGAGCTGCAAGTGGCGCGGCGTGATGCGCTTGACCTTAAGGTCCTTCGAGGCGTTGCCCGCGAGCTCGAGCACTTCGGCCGTCAAGTACTCCATGATCGCGGCGGCGTACACGGCCGCTGTCGCGCCCACGCGCTGGTTGTTCGCCACGCGCTTCTTCAGGAATCGGTGGATACGACCCACAGGGAACTGCAGCAACAGACACCGAGCGTTAGGCCTTCTTCTACATGCGCAGGGCATCGAGCAAGCGCAAAACGCACCTGCAGGCCGGCTCGCTGCGAGCGCGACTGCGGCGCCTTCTTGGAGGTCACGCCCTTGCCACCCTTGCCGCCCTTGCCGCCCTTGCCACCGCTGATGATGCCCGACTACAGCACATACGCCCCATGTGAGCCACAAGTCCCGTCCAAGCGCGCGCCGAGGGAGCCGAACGCACCATAGTTTCCGTATCAATTCGTTCGTTGCGTCTGGTCGGTCTGTTCTGACTTTGAGGAGCTCCGCACAAAGACAACAACAAAAAAACGAGGGAAAAAAGCCGAGCCTGGAGAAGGATTTGTTCGAAAAACCTCGAGGATTTCTGAGGTTTTGACGCGCCCTTTCCAGTTTGAATGGCGCGAAACCTGTATATTCGGATATTCAGCATAAGTGAGATATACTCACGTTTTGTCGTTCTCCGACGTCCGAACAAAATATCGAACCTTGGGCAGGCGCAAGCGATCCCTCGAACACCAGCCGCGGACGACCGCTTCAACTTGCTCCCTCCCCCTCTCCGTGAGGACAGCACGCGTCCCGCGTCACGTGGCGCGGCGCAATATGGCCCGCGGCGCCAGACGTCGCTTCAACTTGCGTGCAGCTGGTGCGCTCTCGTCCTCGATGTACTGGATCAACGCCTTCGTACCAGATGAGATTGGGAGCTGCCAGGACTGGTCCTCCAGCGAGGACGAGGGTGCCGCCACCGCTTCTTCTTGGCGACATGCCGTCCACCTCGAGAGTTGCATTTCCGAACGACCATTCTGCTCTGTGAGCGATGTCGAGTCTCACGCCGGTCGCCAAGAAGACTGCCAAGAGCAGCGTCGACGGCTTCACGGGCCGCGCACTCGCCCTGGATGACAAGCAGCCGCCACACGAACAGCCCCGCTACCACAGCGACGACAATGTTCTGGCGGCCGCTACGATGCGTGTGAACAACCAGCCGCGGTTCCAACAGATCCACAACATGTTCAAGCACAAGAACATGGAGCTCGCGACCGAAGTCGTCAGTATGTTGAGACGACAGAAGACCAAAGACGACGCCCGCCACTGGATGGCAGCGAATGTGGGCAACCCACCAAGCATGCAGCTGACGCGCGCTGAGTTGATTGAGATCGCGCTCGTGGCGCTCGCACTGGGGAAGTACGGCGCTGCGGCGCTCAATGACTGGTACGACAACAAGCGGCTGGATCCTTACGCCGACTTCCCACTGCGGTCCGATGAGCTGCGCAGCGCCGAGCAGAGGAAATATCGCGTACAGTCCAGGTCCACGCAAAAAGCCGACAAGCATGTGGCGCACTTTGTCGGGCTCGACTTTGTTGTGAAGCTGAACCGCGATCTGCCCGAGCAGCACCGCGTGGGAAGCCAGCCGCTGCGGGAGCTGCTCAACAGGTTTGAGAACTTGCGCATGGTGAAGGCCGAGACCAACCGCGGCCTCCACAAGGAAGTCGACGCACTCCTATTGCGCGTGTATCAAGGCCAGGCCGGGCACCTTACGCCCGAACAGCGAAAACGCGTGGTCATGATCGTGCAGTTCTGTCAGTCCCCTGTCTTCCAGACTTCGATGCTTGAAAACAATGGAGTGTATCTCTATGCCAAAATCCGAAGTGTGGTGAAGCGCCTCGAACCGGACACAGAGCCAGTAGGCCACGAACCTCTGTGGAATGAACGATGTGACGGAGTTGGACTGCAGGCCGAAGGAGCCTCAGCGAAGCTGAAAGCGGATGGCACGCCCGACCGTCGATTCAAAGAAAACAAAATTCTCACCGACCACGAGCTCAGCGCGGCTGTGCTTGCGCGAGCGCCGCCCCCACCACGTGACGAAGACGAAAGAAGTCGACACAAAATGAGCTTTAACACAACGAAGGCCGTTGCTGCTCGAGCGCAGGCACAGCCGTCGCCACCACCAGCTCCGGTCGCGCCGACCCCATCAGCCACCCGTTCCAGTGGCACCACGGCACCGCGTCGGGCGAGCTCATCGAGTGGGTTTAGCCGTCCTACAGCTACAACGCCACCACCGGTGGCACCCAAGAGCAGCGCTGCTCCAGCGGGACGACCTGTTGGCACGGTCAACGGCCGCCAGATCTTCGAAGGACCAAAAGGCGGTCGATACTATCTCAACGACTCGGGCAAAAAGGTGTACGTGAAAAACTGAAAGAGTTCCACACGAGCCTCACGCCCGCCACAGCCACACCGATCGGTGTGACCCACGCAAATCGCGCCTCGGCGCCTTCCATGTTGTTCAGCACGAGCCGCGGTTGGCAGGCCAGCATCTCCAGGCCCTGCTTGCTTGCTAATGAAGCGTCACGCCAGGTTGAAGTGCAGTCAAATCACGTATCCCAGTAGATGTTCCAAACGTGCATGTCTGTTACAAACATGGCCGCATCTTCGCTTCTTCTTTCCCTTCTTTCCTTCTCGGCGGCCATTTTGGTAGAAGGAAGCGCCCTCGTCCAGAAGCCGCGATGAGCTCCCCGGCGCGCTCGTGGTTCAACGTGCCGTGCGAGAACCCCAAGGACGCGCCGTGCTACCGCGCGCTGCACGTCTGCGCCGTGCGCAAGGACTGCCTCTACATCTTCGGCGGCTACGACGGCTCGAACCGGCTCAATGACTTTCACGAGTACAGCTTCGCGCGCAAGAGCTGGGCCAAGCTGCCCGCCGCGGGCATCGTGCCGAGCCCGCGCGACCGCCACGTGGGCGTCGTATACAAGGACGCGTTCTACGTGTTTGCGGGCTTTGACGGCAGCTCCCGCGTGAACGACTTTATGGAGTACAACTTCCGTACGGAGAGATGGTATCTCTCAAGGACCACGAAGGCAACGAACGCTGATACCTGTGGTGTCTTGTTGAATGCACAGTCACGCAGCAATGGAGCTTCGTGGTCGTGAACGCCGGCATGGCGCCGACGCCGCGCCACAGCCACTCGGCCGTGGTCTACGGTGCGTTTCCGCCGCCCGTCGCATGGATGTTGGAAGAGTCTTGCTGAAATTCGTTTTCGACCTCACAGACAAGTCGATGTATTGCTTTGGCGGCTACGACGGTAGCTACAAGAACGACTTTCACGAGTTCAACTTTGAGACTGGAACCTGGACGCTCGTGGGCGCCACCGGCCGTGTGCCGCGACCGCGGTGCGTTCTCCTCCCAAGGGTAGGACTATTCACACGCCATGTACACTGACCCGGATCCTGCAGCTACCGCTCGTCACTAGTCGTATACAAGAACAGCTGCATCCTCTTTGGCGGCCACGACGGCTCGCGCCACCTTAACGATGTACAGGTCTTTGACTTCGGTAGGGACATGAAAAGTTGATATGGATCTTCGTATACTCAACTCATGTATACGGTGGCTTGCTTTTCAGCTCTTCGCACGTGGTCGACGCTCGTAGCCGAAGGACCTGCGCCGATTCCACGTGACAGCCACGTCGCCGTCATCTACTCCAACTCCATGTACATCTTTGGAGGCAGCAGCGGCACTGCCATGAACGACTTCCACGAGCTGAACATGTGTACGTCTAGCTCATTGATACTTGTCGTCGACAAACGCACTGAATGCTCACGCCTGACGCTGTTGTTTCACAGCCCCGTCTGAAAGCTGCAAATGGCAAGCGATCCAGTCGAAGGGGCCGCCACCGGGTCAGCGCTTCTGCCACGTTGCGGCGATTTATGACTCGAGCCTAATCATCTTTGGCGGATACGACGGGAGTAGTCGTCTCAACGACTTTACTCAGTTCCGTTTTGGCGAAGACGAGTTTGAGATGGACATCCCCGACAGCACGCTGATCTCCGACCTCCGCACTCTGGTCAACAACGAAATCATGAGCGACATCACGTTCGTCGGTGCGTTCCAGAGGCTTTAATAAGGTCGATGGGGCTTTGTTTTACACACATGGAACTAACCTTGCCGTCTGATTACTTAGTCGAGGGCATTCCAATTTACGCCCACAAGATCTTATGCATGCGTTGCGGCTACTTCAAGGCGATGCTGAACGGCGAAATGCTCGAAAGCCGCGCTCGTGAGGTCGTGATCAACGACGTACGCCGACCGATCTTCCTCTCCTTCCTCGAGTACTTGTACAGCGACGATATCGATGTGTCGGTGGAAAGTGCCATGGAGCTGTTTGTCGTCGCCGATCGAGTACGTTGCGGTCATGGTTCTTTGGGCTCGCGTCAATTTGATCCTTGTGGCTGACGATGTGGTTGGGTGCGTGCGACTGAACAGTACGGTGTGGACCGGTTGAAGCGAATTTGTGAGCGTCGCATGCTCCTCTCGCTGTGCGTCGACAATGCGGCGACGATCCTGCACGCAGCCGATCTCCACAACGCAAGCATTCTTCGCGACCAGTGCATCTCGTTCATGCTCAACAACTTCGACGCCGTAACGAAGACGGCGGCGTTCGAAGAGATGGGCCGCACGAACGTGGACCTCGTGTTTGAGCTACTCAAGCGCCGCTGAGGCGACCCCTGTCTAACTTATGTACTCGCCAACCCCTCTTCTGAGGAACATGGTTACATTGCCGTCGTCTCCTTGTCTTCATACAAGTCCCCACTTGCATGTATACTTTCACGTAGACACTACGCGACTCGACCACAAGTGGCGCAGTGAAGCTCAAATATGAGAACCTTGTCTTCGTGTTCCACCAGCTTGTTGTGCAGTAGGCCGCAATGGACAACGCGGCGAACTGACGCAGCCTGTAGTGTGTTTTGTGCATGCATGACGTTGGAGTGGGGGACGGTGGATCTTTTTTGCCCATGACCAAGCTGAGCCTGTGGGACGCGTGAGAGATGGCTCCAATTCAAAAATGAGTTGGACCCATTTAGCCCCGTACGCGGACGTCATGGCGCCCAGTAGCCCGAATATCCACCGCGCGACCTGGCACTACCCCCTTACGCCGGCAGAGGCAACGAACGAGAAAGAAGCACGAACGACTGAAAGAGCTGCTTTTATGTCGCCTACTTCCCCACTGCAGCACAGGGGGGGGGGGGGAATGTGATAGAGAGCAAACGAAGCTAGAATGTCGAGTGACAAAAAATGCACTTGGTTCTTTTACTTCCTTGGCAGCGGGTTGCCCGGCCTGGTCCTCAGCGTGGAGAGCATCTCTAGCGTCGCCTCGCATTATTGAGAGCATCTTTCCGCCTCGCAGGCCATTGTTGCCCGCTGCTAACGATTCATTTGGGGAGGGAAGAGGACTCTAGCCTGCTGGGCTAACCTAGAAGGAGACACTCGATTGGTTAGTTTTTTAGTCGCGGATTCGAGCCTAAGCGAGCCTAAGCGAATCGGAGATTTTTCTCAATTTTCCGAAATCCCGCCCCGCCCGGGGCTCGAACCCGCGACCTCCCGGTCCGCAGGCCGTGGCCAACCCACTGCACCAGCGGACCGGTTGGAAGGCGAACGTGGGCACTTGACCCGGATTGTTCCGATAGCCACTAGGCTAGCTTAGCCTACACCAGCATCAGAGGCGAAGGCGCCGAAAAGACAAGACGCCTTGCTCTCGTTGCTCGAAGGCGCCGAGTCTCGGCGGCCGCAAAACCTCGCGGCTGCCTGGCTGGCAGGCAAGTGGACCGTCGCCACGCGTCGTGCCATGGCAGCCGTCGGATGTTGGCGACCATAAAGGTGGCTAGTGTAACGCGGCATTGTCGCCCATCGCCCGAGAACGCGCTCGTCATCGTCACGTCCCACGAGCCTGCCGTGCCTTCCCCTTCGTGCCGCACGGAGACCAACTTTGGTAGGTAATAAGAAAGAGTCGAAATCCTTCTTGGGCGCTTCATACGGCCCTCTGGCCGCCGACGCGGGCCGTGCTCACGTTCTCAGCGTCGGTCTCAGATACTAAACCGAACGCCAACGCCAACGCCCCGGGCGCCGCGCTCCGCTCGTTTCCTCCGTGTCTCTCGACCGGCCGCGTACGATCGCTGATCGTGCACCCAAACCCCTTTTGGCGGCGGCGTTGGGGCGCGCTGCGACGCCAACGCGAGGCGTTCGACTGGTCCGTCAGCGTTCGGCCCACGCCCTCCAAGGTGGGAGTCCAAATACACTGGACGTGGTAGGCGCCCGGGAAGCGGTTCTCCGAAGCGACTCACTCGCGGGCGGGCGAGCTAGAGGTGCCCAGTCCGCCGAGCCAGGTTGAAGTCCGCGACGGAGCCAAAGTGGAGCCATGTGAGGCCACCACCCATCTCCCATTGGCTCAAAAGCTCCACTTTCCCCCAATGGGATCACTACGAGTCAGCAGCTCTCGGTCTCAGTTCCCATCGTCGTGGATCCCCCCTCTCTCCTCCTTTCCCCCCGACGCCCCTGATATCCGCATCATGAGCGCGGACGCGGACGACGCGGCGCTGCGCGAGGCCGCCGAGGGCTTCTTCCTGGCCGCCGAGCACGGCCGCTCGGACGTGATCAAGGCGCTGGCCGACCACGGCGACGGCCGCCTCGACCTCGCGCGCGTCGTGGACCGCGCCACGGGCCGCTCGCCGCTTCACGTGGCCGTGCTGCACCGCAAGACCGACGCGCTGCGCGTGCTGCTGGCCGCGGGCTTCCCGCCGCACGTCGAGAGCGTGGAGGTGGCCGGCGCGCGCACGGCGTACGCGCTGGCGCTCGAGGCGCAGGCCCACGACCTCGTGTTCGTGTTCCACCAGTTCGCGGTGCAGCAGGTCGCGATGGACAGCGCCGCGGGCGTGGCGCAGCTGCTGGCGGCGGGCGTCCCGCTGGACGTGGACGACGGCGCCGCCACGGGCAACACGCTGC
>JAMFLL010000168.1:0-56740 GCA_027475725.1 Pythium rhizo-oryzae | reverse complement strand
CGGCAACGCGCAGGGCTTCTCGGACGCGTTTGGGCAGCCCCAGCAGCCCGCGCAGAACCAGCGCGCCAACAACCTCGCCAACATCATGGCGAGCTTCGGCCCGCCGGCCGTGCCGCAGGCGCCCGCGAACCCGTTCGGCGGTCCGCAGGGCGGCATGATGGCACCGGCGCCGATGGGCATGAACCCGATGGGCCAGCCGGGCATGGGCATGAACCCCATGGGACAGCCGGGCATGGGTATGAACCCGATGGGCATGAATCCCATGGGCATGCCGCAGCAGCAGGGCTTCAACCCGATGATGGGCCAGCAGCCCGGCCAGCCCAACCCGATGATGAACGCGATGTTCGGCGGCGCTCCGCAGGCTCCCATGGGCATGAACCCGATGATGGGCGGCGGCGGTATGTTCCCAGGTACGGCCGCAGCGAAGTACTTGGGTTTGGGGACCACGTGAAGCTCACGAATGGTGTTTTGTGTTGTGTAGGCGGTCCCGCTCCCGGCCGAGGCTTCCCTCCGCAGCAGCAGCAAATGGGTGGCATGGGCATGAACCCGATGATGGGCGGCATGAACCCCATGGGCTTCCAGCAGCAGCAGCAGCAACCGCGAGGGCCCATGCAGCAGGGCGGCATGATGCCGCCCCAGCAGCCGCAGCAGCAGGGCGGGCTGAACCAGCCTTTCATCAACTTACAGGGATCTGGACAGGGCGGCAACAATCCTTTTTTCTAGACGACAGCGGTCCTGTGAGACGTTGGTTTGCCTCCGAAATATACCCACTGACATGCGTAGAGTGAACGATATCCTTCATTGATGCTTCTGCTCTATCACAAACAGTACGGCCTTGTCCATGGCCACGCCGTACTCGTCCTCGCCCAAGAGGTTGTCGTAGTATTCCAGCAGCTGTCCGCTAGTGAGCTCGAGCCCGCACGCGGCGACACATTTGACGAATACCGGGAAGTCGAGTTCGTCGACGGCTGCTTTGACTTCGCGGGCAAACGCCTCTTCGATCTGCGCGTGCGTTTTGATGAACTGCGCCTCCCACGCCGCCATCGCACGCTTGACGAAATGCTCTAGGTCGACACCCTCCGTTGTGGTCTTGAGCCGCTCCACCAACGTCGCGAACGCCGTCGATTCCTTCATCCACACCGGGAACGCTAAGTCGCACACCTCAAGGCATTGGCCACCTGCCAGCAGCTTTGGTGGAACAGCACCAGAGGAAGTGTCCGCGTCACCGATCTGCTCGGTCCAGACTGCGATGAGATCAGCGTACGATACCGCATCCAGTGGCTTCTTGAGCAGCTGCGCGACCACTGCCTTCACGACGCGCAGGTAGAACTGGAACGCGAGGTCTTTGTAATGCGAGCGCGTCTTGTCCGCGCCGATGAACCACGCGAACAGCTCGCAGCGCGTATGCTTGTCGGTCGCACCGTAGTGCACCAGCGACTTTTCAAGCTGCAGCATGTGGAGCACGGCGATGGACTTGATACCGTACTTGCGCGTCAGCAGGTCTTTGGCGAGGCTCTTGAATGACGGCTTTTGCGTCGCTGCCAGCTCAGCGACCTTGCGACTGTTGCGGCGCAAGGACCCGCGTCGCGAGGACGGTCCGTCCACCGTCTCTCGCGCAAATTGCAGCTGCACGACGGAGCTCACGAGATGGCACACCTCCGACAGCGGGAAGAGCCGCACCGTAGCCATGGAATTGCGGGTCGAGACGCGCGCTGAGACCGGGTTCACTGAGCTCTTCCGCTTTGTGGTGCCGCTCTTTCCGGTTGCCGACGACGTGCGCTTCTGGGAACTCTTCTTCCTCCTCACCGCGTCCTCCTCGCCCACATCTCTTCGCAGTCGTTCTAGGAGCAGCAGCTCGGCGCTCGTCGTGTTGTTCTCGCTCGACGTGGGGACGTGGACTTCAGGTTCTTCGAGGCCGACAAGTCGGTGCTTCCCGCACACACACCCGCACGCCGTCGACTGAGTCAGCGGCGGCACGTCCTGTGGCACCGCCATCATGAGTTGCTTCGCCTTCTCCACCTTCTTCTTCACGGACTGGTATGGCTTAAGCCGAGCGATGAGATCCGGCGAGAGCCGCAGCGGTTTCTTGTCGTCCGAGAGCGACACCTCGGCGGCCAGCTCCTCCACGAGGTCCACGAGCTCGTACACACTCGCACCGACGCGGGCCTCGTCCGAGTGGAACTGCTGGACCGTGCTCTCGGCGTTTCTGCCCGGATCTTGGAGCCGCAGCACGTCCTTCATCTCGTTAAGAAACGTCTCCCACTGCTTTTGCTGGTTGGTCTCATCTCGCAACCGCAGTGCGTCCTGTAGCTCGTCGGCGGCAACCAGCTGAAAGTATTCGCTCAAGAACCGCCGCCGCTCGCTTTCCGGCAGCATGTCCACGGCGGTCGCGTACATGTCACCGAGCTTGGGCAGCTGCAGTTCGCACGCTCGCGTCTGGAGGCTCGCGAGCAGCTTGGCGGCCTCGGCGGGCCGCAGCGAGTTGAAGACCAGCAGCAGCTCCTCGCTCGTCGGCTCGAACGCGTAATCCTCCGGCCGCAGGTCCAGCCGCGGGCCGCATTGGTCGCCAAACAGGATGCGGCGCAGCTGCGGGTACGGCTGCCTGTCCTCCGTGTCGCCGCCGGCCGCTGCACTGGCCGCGCTCGTGGCGTCGGCCGCCGCGGCTTTGACGCGCGCCTGCACGCGGTCGAAGAGCCGCGCGACGTGCTGCTTCTGGAGCTGCTCACCGAGCCGCTGGCACTCGCGCTTGGCCGAGTGGGCCGCGCGGCGCCAGGACGCGAGCTGCGCCTCGTGGTCGCGGAGCTGCTGGAAGCCGAAGCGGCCGTGCTGGAGGTACTGCAGGAACCGCAGTGTGGTCGGTGTCGCCGTCGAGGAGTGGTGCCCCATGGGGGCCAATTGCGCGCGTCGCAGCTCGCAAAAGTTGGTGAGCAGCGCGGCGCCCAGCGCGTCCACGAGCTCGGCCGCGAACGGGTGCTGGCGCTCCACCGACTTGCAGAACAGTTCCAGCGACGCAAACGCGATCGACGACAGGAATACATTCGGGTGCGGCCACCCGTGCGCGGTCATGGCTTTGTGCAGCGAAGAGGAGAACAAAAAAAAATAAAACAAAAAAAACAAAAAAACAGGTGGTGAGTGGTTGAAGCTGTCCGCGGAGAACCGATCGTCGGATCATTCGCACCTTTGGCCTGCGCGAAGGACGCCTCGGCGAAGAGCAGCGGCGAGCGGAAACTGGCTTCCTCGTGCTGCCACGCGAGCACGAACGCCTCGGCCTCGGCCAGGGCCGCGCGGCCCATCTCGGCGTCGTCGTCCGCACCGTGGCCGCCCGGCCGCGTCCACACGTCCGCGTGGCTGTCCGCATCCGCGCTGGGGCCGTCGTCCACTGTGGCCGGCGGAGCGTGCTGGATGCGCGCCACGGGGATCGTGATGGTGTCCACTGCGTCGTCCTCGCTCTCGCTGGCCGCTGGTCGCGTCAGTGTGGACGTCGTGTCGGTCGCGCGCACGCGGCTCGCGCTCGCCGGACGGCGCCGCGGCGACGAGGCCACCATCAGCGAGGCGGGCGTGGCCGTGCGCGGACGAGCCAGTGCCAGCGACGCGCTTGCGGCCGTGGTCGTGGGGACGCGCGAGGCCGAGAGCGGCCGCTTGGGACGAAGCGCTGTGGACGATGGGGACGCTGCGGACGCAGACGCCGACATGGGCCGCGCGGGGACGGCCGACGGCGGGAAGCCGCCGCCGTGGCTCGAGGGCGCCACGTGCGCGGCCGCGCGTGGGCTTGTGGCGTGCAGCGGTGGGCGCGCGTTCATGGGGCCCACGCAGTTCCGAACTGGAGACGCCGGCTCTTGGACGTCCGTAACCGCGTACTAATAACCGCCGCCGTGTGGGTCGGACAACTTTTTCTGTCGGTAGTCCCAGGAACATCGCGAGGCGACGTACGACACGGACGTAGGCGGCCACCATGGCGGCGGCGCTGCGGCAGTACCAGGCGTGCGTGGGCATCATGGTGAGGCTCCAGGTGGAGGACCTCACGGCGCTCAAGCGCGACTTCGACGCGGCGGGCGACCGCGGGCTCGCGCTGCGCGAGTTCGTGAGCGTGATGCTCGACCGCGTGCGCGCGTGGGACGAGAGCAACGTCGTGGCGTTCATCGAGGACCTCGTGGAGCTCTTCGCGCAGGTGGACGTGAACGGCGACGGCACGATGGAGTGGGAGGAGTTCACGAGCGCCATCATCGAAGGCGGCATGGGCACGACCGGCGACGAGCTCGACTGGCGCGACCTCCAGTACGAGGAGCACGCCGCGTTCGCCGACGTGCTCAACCGCCCGCCCAAGCGCGTGCAGTTCCTGCCCGAGTTCAAGCGGCTGCTGGTCCACGACAACACGCGGCCCGTGGTCGAGATCGTCGAGCCCGCGGGGCTGCTCCCGTCGCCCGTGAACACGAGCGCAGGCTTCGGTGGGGACGACGCGCTCCGGAGCGAGCCCGAACCGGGTGCGAGCGACCCGATCACAGGCGGCGAAATTGCCGGTGGGTTCGTACCCACACTCGCGATCGTGAATAAGTTCCACCCGCTGTGCTACATCGCTGGCTACCGGCGCGACCAGGACGATGTGCGCTCCGAGCGGTCGCCCGTGCAGGCGCTCAAGTACCTGAGCAAGGTGGACCTGCTCGCGGTCTCGGGCGGCGACCTGAAGCTCACGTTCTGGTCGTCCACGATCCTCACGGCCAGCAGCGCGAGTGCGCTGGAGACGCCGCTGCCGCTCGCGATCGTCCACACGCCGCGGCCGCAGCGCGTGCTCGAGTGGAACCCGGCGACGCAGCACCTCTTCTCCATCTCGGCCGACCTCGTGATCACCGTGTGGTTCGTGCTGCGCGAGAAGCTCCACGACGCCAAGGGCCGGTGCGAGGTGAGCCTGCTCACGACGCTCAAGCAGCACACGGACCTGCTCCAGGACCTGCTGCTGCTCAACAGCGAGACGCTCGTTTCCTGCGGCATGGACAACATGATCTACCTCTGGGACACGACCACGCTCAAAGTGCGCACGACGCGCCAGGGCCACCGGCGCGGGATCCGGCTCCTGACCAAGCTCTCGAACCAGCTCTTTTTGAGCGCCGGATTCGAGTGCGAGGTGTTTGGATGGGACATCGGCGCGCTGGCGACCACGCCCGTATTCCGGCTCTGGGGCCACAATGCGCCAGTGTGTTGTATCCAACTAATTCAGTCTGCGGGGTTTGTCTCCCAGAATGACCGTCGCAGCTCGTCGCTCGTCGCCGCCAACAGTGAGGACGATGCCCATGGCGCCGTGCCCGGTGGAGACGCTCTCCTCGGTGACCAGGCGATCACGGTGGACGACGAAGGCTGGTTCAAGTGGTGGAACCTCGCAAACATCACGTCGATGGAGAACAACGATCTCGAGCAGAACGCGAACCGGTGTCTCCAGACGTTCCGGCTCGGCAGCGACAAGTACCCGTGGAAGGCGCACAGCCTCGCGGTGCTCAACAACGGACAGACGCTTCTCGCCGCGGGGCTCCACAAGCTCAAGCTGCTGCATCGCGTTCGTCTCAAGCCCAAGGTACTCCCTTCGACCGTCGTGCTGTTCAACAGTGTCTCCTACACGGTGCTAACGACGACGGATCGGGAGATCCGGATCTGGGACGCAACCTCCGGGGCACTTCTCCGCACCTTCCGGAACATCGCGTCGTCCGACATCTCGTGCGTGGACCTGGACGCTCGCCAGCGCAAAATTGTATTCGGGACCCAGCGCGGGGAGCTCATCGTGCTCAACTACATGAACGGCGCGATCCTGAAAACGTGGACACCCCACCAACTCAACGTATCAGCTCTGATATATTGCAAGGAAGACCAGTGCGTTCTGACCGCGTCGTGGGACCGATCGCTGCGGCTGTACGATGATAACACCCACTCAAACTCGCTCTTACGATGCATCACAGAGGCGCACGAGACGGACATCAAGTGTATGGCGTACTGCTACGCGATGTCGCTAGTTGCCACGGGCAGCGCCGACGGAGTAATCAAGGTTTGGGACTACATTTACTTCCTGCTCGAGGATATGTGCTCGTTATCTACCCACGGTCTCGAGGCGAGCGACGTCACAGCGCTGGAATTCGTCGAGCCATACCCGCTTCTGGTGTCTTGCCATGAGAACGGCCTGGTTTGTTGCTGGAACGTGTCGCCCACGCAAGCGAGCTTGCTGCTCTTCCACTACGCCCCGTTTATCCGTGATCCAACCAGCGATCCTCTCGCTGCTATTCACACAGGTCTGAATTTCCACGCCGACGAGGAACAAAAGGGCGGCGTTTGCTGCTGTCAAGTGTTCTATGATGAATCCGGCGGAGAAGAGCTCGGTGAAGGCGTCCGGAAGGGCCGATTCCTGCTTGTCACCTCTAGCTTGGATGGTGAGATCTGCGTCGACGACATCTCGCACATTCTCACGATGTTCAACCTCAAGGCATTCCGGACGGAGAGCCTCCCGTCTAACCATTTTGGCTCGTACAACCCCCGTCGACGCTTCATTCGGCATGGAAAGAGTGCCAAGCGACTCAAGAATCACCTTAAGCATCGGAAAAGTGCAGTCGGCGGTGTGGCCGACGCGGAAGGATTCGCAATCGAGGGCGAGGAGATGTTCGCGCACTTACCGACTGTTAGCGCAAGTGACGTGCATCAAGTTGCCAAGTGGAAAGCTCACCATGGCGTCATCCGGTTTCTTCGAACAGTGGATGACCCCCCAGCCATTCTGACCTGTTCGTCCGACAAGTCGGTTCGCGTTTGGTCGCTCACAGGCGAAAGTCTGGGCTCGCTCAGCCATAACCAGCAAGTGAGCAGCGTAAAAGCTGACGGTAACATTGGGGGCCCAAGTCCTGGTTGGACGTGGTCCGTTAATACGTCGGCTTCAGCGGAGTTGAAGCGCGAGCAGGCGGAAGAGATCTGGGAGTCGATGAAGGCTCAGAAGCTCAAGGTTCTTGCAAGGCGAAGCCTGTTCGACAAGATGAACACGCGCAGCCGCAGGAGAAACTCGCTCGGGTTAACGCCATCCTGCAGCGCCGTGAGCCTTGTGCCTGAATCAGCTGTCGACACTAATGAACACACTTCTGGCATGAGGCTGAGAGTGTCAGAGGCGTCGCTCCCTGTCGATACAGATCGACTATTCAAGCAGCTCAAGGGCGAGGCGACGTGGAAGCAAAGCGACTTCCAGCTCGCGAGGCAAGAAGCGTGGGAAAAAGAGCGCGAGAAGTTTCAGCAGCGCATGAAGCGCATTTTGAAAAAGAAAGCGAAGGCGTCTGGAGGCAGCTCAAACCAAAAAATTTCGGGACGTGGAGAAGACGAGAATGACCAGGATGCACTTGTTGCGGAAAGTCTGAAGGACGCGTTCGATGGCGAGGGCGAAGTAGATCCTGCGTCCAACCTACTGCCAGATAACCTCAGCAGCGCAGTACAAGACCTGCCGTTTGATGACAAGGATAACTGGAGCGTCGGAGGACTCAACAGAGAGAGACAAATGTATGGCAATTTTCACCACGAGAACGTGCGACGCAGCCAAAAGGTACTCACTTCGAAAGGCAGTAAACTGCGCAGGTCCCAGTCCATGGAGAACATCGACCTCACCCCTTCGTCGTTTCTACTGGAGAGACTCGGTACAAGCTGCGTTATCCGCGAGAACGCGGCGGTTCCATCCGCGCTGAAGCCGGTGAAAGACGCGAAGAATAACGCGCGGAAGAAGAGCTCGATGCTTGCGCAGACTCAATCCATGATATCATTGCCTAGCGGCGGTGGTGACCGCAGTCTCAGCATTAGCTCGTCCAATTCTAACGCAGAAGATGCTCCAACCGCCCAGGATACGGATGGTGCGCTGCCGAAGACTGGACAAGAACCCGAAACAGGACTTCACCAAGTGCGATCGGCGCCAGTACTCGTGCAGCAGCCAACGATCAAAGACCTTTTCCTCAAGCATGGCACCGTCGACGACAAGACACAACGCGCGTCACGTCTTCTGTCACGAGCCGGCACGATGCGCCCGGAGCGAACGCTGTCTCCCTTGGAGGACATCCACGAGAATTCCAGCACAAACGGACCGCAGAACCATCCGGAGAAAATGGTCAAGCCTTCCTCGGCCACACGCCGCGTGAGCTCGGCGGGTCGTCCACTGTCGTCGGGCGGCAAGCCCCGGAAGGGGTCTCTCAAAGCCGGTGGGACCTCGGCGAAGAAGCTTCGCATCCGCTCGGACACGGCGATCATGCGACAGGAGTACTTTGGCATCTACAGCCGCGACGACGTCGTCAGTCTGTACCGCACGTTCAACAGCATCGACAAGGACAAGAGCGGCACGATCACACTGCGCGAGCTCGTGGACGGCGCCGGGCTATTTGGCAGCACGCACCTGCGCGACAACGTCATGGGCATCTTCAGCAGCATTGACAAGGACCAGAGCGGCCACATTGACCTCAGGGAGCTCTGCGCCGCGATCTTTAACGAGGCACCGAGCGACGTCATGCACGACATTCTCCATTTCTGTTCGGTGCTCGAAAGTGCCGAGAAGGCCAAGCTCACCAAGAAGAAGAAGCTCTCGCCCGAGCAGCTCAAGGAGCTCAAGCACCTCTTTTCGCTGTACGACACGGACCGCAACGGCGACATCGACGTGGACGAGCTCTTCAACGCGCTCCGTTACAACGAAAAGTTCTACGACGACGAGGGCAGCCACAGCAGCCATGGCACTGTCGGCGGTGTGGGCGCCAAGCAAGGGCCGAACATCACGCGCGAGGACGTCGAGCGCATCATCGCGCGCTTCGACGTCAACACCAACTCGACGCTCGACCTCCACGAGTTCATCGAGCTCTTCCGCGATGATCTCTAGGGGCCACGCCCAGATGGGTACATGAATCTCCCTACAGGATGCTTCAGTGTACCGTCGAACCTGTTTGTCTAACGTGTACCGTGATACCTTCACTATGTGATAGTTCCGAAGTTGAGGCATGTCGACAAGGTGGTCTCCGCTAACCGATCATTTCCCGAAGATCAACGAAGGCGCGATGCTCGGAGGAAGCGCCGCGAAGCGCTGGGCCGTGCCGCTGGGCTGCTTCGCCGCGGGCGTCGCCGGCGCCTCGCTTCCCACGTCGGACACGAAGAAGGCGCCCGCCCCACCGTCGCCGAGCGCGCCCGCCGTGGCCAAGACGGCGGCAGCGTCGCCGCCGTCGTCGTCGCGCTTCGACAAGCCCGTGGATTTGTTCGAAGCTGTTGGGAACACGCCGCTGATCGAGCTCAAGAGCGTCTCGGCGCTCACGGGGTGCAAGATCTACGCCAAGGCCGAGTACATGAACCCGTGCGGCAGCGTCAAGGACCGCGCAGCCAAGTACCTGATCCTCGGCGCCGAGGCCAAGGGCGAGCTCAAGCCGGGCGCGACGATCGTCGAGGCCACGGGGGGCAACACGGGCGTGTCGCTGGCGCTGCTCGCGGCGGCGCGCGGCTACAAGACGCTGTTCACAATGCCGCTGAAGACGGCCACCGAGAAGATCGAGCTCATGAAGACCATGGGCGCCGACGTCCACGTGCAGCCGATGGCGTCGATGTTTGACAAGGAGAACCACTTTTACCACGTCGCCCACAAGCTCGCAGCCGAGAAGGACAACACGTGCTACCCGAACCAGTTCGAAAACACGGCCAACATGAAGGCGCACTACCTGGGCACCGGCCCGGAGATCTGGCGCCAGACGCAGGGCAAGGTCGACGGCTTCGTGACGTCGGCCGGCACTGCGGGCACGATCGCTGGTATCTCCAAGTACCTGAAGGAGCAAAAGCCGGAGGTGCAGGCGTGGATCGTTGACCCGGATGAGGTCACGGCAATGGCCAAGTTCATCAACGATGGTCAGAGCACGAGCTACGAGAAGGAGGGCTTTGAGGCCGTGCCGGTGCGCATTGGATCGACGATCGCCGAGGGTGTTGGGCTTCCGCGCGTGACGCCCAACTTCAAGGAGGCGAAGCTGGACAAGGGCATCACGGGCACCAACCAGGAGATTGTGGACATGGCCTACTTCTTGCTCCGTAACGACGGCATCTTCGTGGGTCCGAGCGCGGCACTGAACGTCGTCGGAGCCGTCAAGATGGCGCGCGAAATGGGTCCCGGCCACACGATCGTCACGATCCTGTGCGACGGCGGAGACCGCTACCGCAGCAAGCTGTACAACCCGCAGTGGCTCAAGGAGGAAAAGCTGGAGCCCAAGAGCGAGGGCAAGTTCTCGCTCGATTTTGTGGGGCCGCTCACGGCGCCGTAAAGCACGGAAACCTGAATAGACGAAGGATCGCGTTCACGCCTTGCCGCCTCCAGAGGTCGTGTTTGGTTGGTTACCCCAGAAAATGGATTTGTCACTATTTCAGGAAAGCCGGGATAAAGAAGAGATTGAAAGATCGCGCCGGTTCACCTGCCGACGTCCCAGCACGATGCCATGGCGACCAAGGCCGACGAAGGAACAGCTCGCGCGGCGCGAGCGATGGGTTCGTGAGCACGTCCCGCGTATCCAGCAAGCTACTCGACCGAATGCTGCCTACATCTCCGAGCCACACGTTCTCGCGGTGCTCCAGCACCTGGCGGACGGCATCAACGAAGTGCTCATGGCCCGACCACTCGCGCCCTTCCCGTGGCTGTCGGATTATCTTCGGCACGCGGTATAGCTCGCTCCGTTGGGTTTAAAGGAGGCAATGAGGCGTTATGCGTGGTGACTGAGACCGATTTTTTTAGTAGTGCAAGGTCGCTTACTGCATCGAGCAAGACGCCGCGACGGTGCTCGTGGCCGAGATGCACAAGAAGCGGCGCGTCATTCAAAACGCGCTTCTGGACACCAAGGTGAGACTGCGGAAGGCGAACTGACGTTATTCCCACAGAAGTTCACCCGGTCTGGTTCATGGCTACTAACTAGGCGGATGAAGTTGAGAGTAAGCGACTCATTCGCGAGATCATCGCTCAGCAGCAGACATTATGCGTTCTTGAGGAAGAGCTCTGTTTGGACGACGACGACCATATCTTTCTAGCGAGTGAGGTTCCTCGCCACCAGTCTCTGTGGAGTGTGGATGTGGATGCCATTCCTTTCCCTCCATTTAGCTTGACGGAAGATTCGCAACGAGCGGTTGACGCTTGGGCTGAAGCGCATCTTCTCCCGCAGCGGCACATTGAGGAGTATGCGTCCGTAATCTTCCAAGGGGTCACTGATGCGCTGGTGAAGATGGAGCTTGCGGCCCCAGAGAACTGCGCTGAGTGGATGGTACTCCACTTTCGACAGGTGGACGAACACCACCACGCGAAAGGTGCCTCGGATCCGCAGCTTACTCTCTTCTTCAAGACGAACTACGAACTCGTGCGGAAGATCGACGCCATCAAGCACGACCAGAGGGAGATGCACTTGCGCCGCGAGACGCTCGAGGATCACCACGCTCGACTCCGTGACGAAGTCAACATGCGCCAGCGATTTATTGACAAGCTGCGAGTGTCCCAGACCACGACGCGAACTCATGCGATAATGGACGGCACGCCGTGCTTCCTCAACTCTCAAAAAGTGTGGATACTGCGTGGATGTCTTCTCGTTCTCGAACAGTTGACTCGTGAGGAGCAGCTAGGATTGCGTCGTGCGGAGAGGTATCTAATGGAAGAAGACGAGAAGCGGTGGCGCTTCCTGCTGCTCGCACAGAAGAGATATGACGCAGCGACTCGGCTTCAGGCCGCGTGGAGGTGTAGCCGAGACTACGGCGTGTACCAAGCAGTCAAGGCCAGGCGGCTCCACGCAGCGACTGTGATTCAGCGAAACTACTTCCAGTATCTCTACAACCGAGCCATCAGTCTCCCCAAGTGGTGCGTTCTCGGCCGCGAAGTTATCGTTGCGATGAGCGTAGCACAGAAGCTGGCGATTACATTCCAGTTTTACCCAAAGAAAGACTTTCCGACGGGCAACTACAAACGTCTCGAAGGTTGGAGTGTGGAGCAGCTCATGGAGGTATGTCGTCAGGAAGAAGGTTGCGCCGCGTTCTCAACGGATGGCGCGCTCAAGCGTTTCGTTCCCCGCCAACTCTCCCAGCTGAAGCCGATGCTTGAGAAGGACAACCAGCCGCTGTCCATGCAGGACGGCATCTACATCAAGGTGTTCCCGTCGAAAAATGGCAAGGTCGTCAACACGGGCATCATCACTTCCTTACCCACGGACAGGTTTGGGCTGGTAACCGTCGTATTGGATGGAACGGGCGTCGTGGAACAAGTACCGGTGCCCAAACTCAGCGATCGATGGAAGCGGATCCGCGTCCGTCGCCATCGACGCGTCGAGAAGAAGCGCAAGGCTTTTGTATTTGGCGGGAAGAAGATTGTCGAGAGTGTGTTTGATGATGAATCCACGTACCGAAGCTCAGCCAACGACTATGAAGTGCTGGATGAAGACGAGGAGGAGGCCGAGCGCCGGGAGCGGAGACAGCGACGCACTCGGATCCAGTCGAACGAGCAGGAAGCCGAGGACCCGCTGTTGGACTTTGTATACGAAGATCAGTCAACGAAAGAGGTGCGCGACCGAGAGCCGCACTGCACATTCGCGGACGACGAGGAACGCGCGAGCGTGATCGCGAAGCGCAAGCAAGAGTACGCGGCGGCCAAAGCCAAAGAGTACGAGGCGAAGAAGCTCCAGAGCGTGATCCGGCTTCAGTGCGCGTGGCGCTCCAAGCGCGCTCGGGCGGCCTTCCGGCAGATCCTGCAGCTGCGCGCCAAGGAGAAGGAGCGCGACAAGCTCGTGTACGCCGTCCACGTCACCAACCAGCAGAAGCAAGAGCAGCGGCGCGCCAAGCAGAGTAGCAAGCCGGGCTTTTTCAGCAAGTGGCGACGGAAGTGATACCGAACCCACCCCAAATGGGTACACAAACCAGTATCGCTACCGGTACTGGCTACGAACTCACATCTCTGGATCTGGCGATGCGATTGATTGGGCGGTCTTCTTCAACAACCCATCCGGATCCGCAACACCCCTTCAAGATCTTCGGTTCCGGATCCGGTGATGCGTTTGATTGGGCTGCTTGGTGGTTCACCGCACGCGATTGGTCCAGTGACGCTGGTTTCTTGCTTCAACGCCGGATCCAGGCGCGTCGGCCCCCCTGTCGCTCTCCCCATTTTCCCGCCCGCGTGGATTTCTCGTTCTTCGCTTCATTCGGCATTTCGCCTCCGCCTGCTCAAGTCGCCTCTCTCTCTCTCTCTCTCTCTCCCTCTCCGGGAAACTCACGCTTCCAGTTTCCCCAGTTTCTCTTTGATCGCGCGGCACGATGGCGAGTCGGCGTCTGATGATGTGGCTCCTCGCGACGATGGCGCTCACGCTGCTCGGGCTCTTGGGTGCCGTCAACTTTCTCGCCGACACGTCGACGAATGCGCCGTCTGCAACCAGCAACGCGAGCGCGCGTTCCCTTCTTCACGCGGATGACGGAGATGTGCGAGTCCGTACCATCGTGCTGACCGTGTCGATCGACAACAAGCGTGATGATGAGGACAGTGAAGACGGCGAAGCGTCCAGCGATGTTGACGAAGACTTTGAGTCGTCCGTCTTCGCTGCAAGCAGCGACAACAGCAGTAACGGCAGCAGCGCCAGCGACACGGAAGCCGACGGCGACGACGTGGGCCGCGAGCTTGGCCTGAACATCACCAGCTCCCTGCGGCTCGTTCAAGGCAGCGTGCCGACCTCGAACGCGCGTATGAAGCAGACCAAGAGCTCCGCGTGTGATGTGCGCCAGCCGTACACCGCCAACTGCTTCACTCTCTTCGGTCAAGGACAAGAACGTACCATCCAGCGCCTCGCGCAAGCCGTTGGCCATCTGGAAATCGACGAGGACCGAGTTTCCTGCTCTGGTGTGCTGCTCGACGGCAAGTCCAAGACCTCGATGTATTTCCTCACGGCTGCGCGCTGTGTGCCTAACGAGAAGAACCTGGCTCGCGCGCGCATCCATTTCACGGGCTGTGCTGGCACCAACACGTACAAGAAGCTCAAGCTGTACGCGCTCAGCCGCTTCCTCGGCTACGTCGTGCTGCGCATCGAGACCAACGCCGCCGAGCTACGCGCCGCCTACGGCTTCCTTCACTTGCGCGCGGCGCGGCGCGTGTTTGGTGAAAAGGTCTTCATCGCCCACTACGCCAAGAACAGCGCCGTTAAGCGTCTCACTACGTTGCTGGATCGAGACGCGATCCGTATCAAGCCGCTCGTGCCGATCCAGGGCTGCATGGACGCCCCGCAGAGCCGCGTCGCGTACTCGGCGCCTCTCCTGGACGCCATGGCGCTCGGGGCGCCCGTGATCAGCCTCGCTGACGGCGCCGTGGTCGCGCTCCACATGTGCGGCGACTGCCGCGACGGTACCGCCAACAACGGCCTCGTGAGCTACTCGATCCTCGTGGACCTCGACAACCGCGCGCTGACGGTCGGCGGCTTCACGCAGCACGCGCAAGAGGAGTTCTGACCGCGAAAGCAAGCTCCCGCGTCGTCCACATCCATATCGTTTCCCCATTTTAGCAGTGGTGCCCCCGAGTTAATCGGGGTTGCCATCCAACGTTAAGACCATGTTTTGCCCTCATTTTTCCAGTGTTTTTGTTTGTTGGAAGCACGCACGTTGAAGTTTGACAGATATGGCTACAGAACCGAGATTGTACCGGTATTTGTCTGCGTATGATTGGCTGTTTTGGAGAATGCATCGCGCTGATTGGCCAATTCACTTGGTTTCCTTTGTCGTCAGATCGCAAAACCGCATTAAAGAAATCCGACAACATGGAGGAGCGACAGGGAGCGTCTTCGTTCCTTTGCCATACGCTTCCCCACTCCATTTTCCCGACGCTTTCTCCTCCCCACTGACGGCACTTCCCACCCTAGTTCGCATCCATGGAGGCGACCGCCAAGCTCTGGATCCTCGCGCTCGCGGCGGTCTGCACGATCGCGCTGCTGCTGCTCGCGCTGATGCAGATGGAGATCGTGGACGCCGCGCCGCCGGCGTCAACGAAGCGCCGCGGCAGCCGTGCCACCTGTGCCGCGCGAAAGAAGTTGCCGTACCACGGCCGTTCTGCCCGCGCGTGCGCTTCAGTCTAGCGAGCCGACACTCGCCGCGTCGATCTCTGCCACCGCCATCACCACCTTCACCGCCACCGCCCGCCACCGCCACTGCCAGCACTCCCAACACCAACACCAACACATTTACTGGCGTGGCGTACAAGACGCAAAAGCCTCGTTGGGCACACGCCGTGCATGAAGACAGAGTAGCCGGTTGCGTGTAACCTCCCCGCTTTCCCAACTCAACATCGTTCCAACGTTTCCATGAGTTGGTCTTGCGTCCCCTGCGAGTTGGTTTTGTGATTCGCAGGAGAACACGCTGCGCGACGCCTGACCTGTTGGTTGTCGTGCTGCCTGAACCACAAAAAAACAACGGAAAATCCGATGTCACATGGATACTCGGCCGACGTTTTGGGCGGAGGGCGGATTCGGATTGGTCTAAATTCCCCGTTCCTAGCTTTCATTGGACGATAACACGACGTTTCCCTTTAACGTTTCGTTGCCCCATGTTGAACCCGCGAATCCGTCGGAATTGCTCATTCCGCAACTCGATCTCGACCTCACAGACCACCCCCGCCGTCTCCCTCTCTCCCGCTCTTCTTCTCCTACGATCCACGCAACCACGATGAAGCGCGGCGCCAAGATCTGCGCGCTCGGCTTCGTCGGCATCCTCGCGACGGCGCTGGTGACGTTTCTGATGATGCACATCGCGCTGCTGGCGGTGCCACGTGCGGCCACGCTGCCGCTCCGATCACGTCACGCGCCAGCCCTGCGCGCGTTGGCAGCGGAAGCGTTGCTGCCATGTGGAACGCGGCCGCGCGGACCTGGCTGCTCAGTTGCAGCACCCGTTGTCGGGGGCCCACGTGAGCAGCGCACGGCGTCCGACGCGATAGAGCCGGACGTGCTGGAAGCCACCGCCAAGTACCACCGCGAAGTCGACCGGTCGTCGGATTCGACGGCTGCCGCGCCTCCAGACGCGACTGCCGATGCGTACGACTGCGGCGTTGATCGGTCTTTTGCGCAGCAATGCGTCGGTGTGAGCCCGGCGTCGTGGCAGCTCCACCGCTCGGCGCAGGGCGTCGGGCGTATGATGATCAGCAATCGAGACTGCTCGGGCGTGCTGCTGGGCAACACGACCGACGCGTATTTCCTCACGGCTGCGAGGTGTCTTCCGTGCGAGGATATGATCAAGTATGCGAGCGTCGAGTTCACCAACTGCATCGGCTCGCAAGTGTTCACAGGCGGCGAAGTGTACCACCTCAATCGCGAGCTCAACTTCGTGGTGCTCAAGCTCGCAACGCGCGGGTTCAACGTCGCTGGACACTTCGGATTTCTACATTTACGCTTGAGTGGACCAGTGCATGAAGAAGTCGTGTTCGTACCGCATTACACGGATGGATCCGCCAAGCGGATCACGATCATCAATGACCAAGGCCTCGTGCGCGTGCGATCGTCTAGCGATACCGGCAACGACGAGTGTGAAGCTGAACCCAGTGCCAGTGCAAGCCGAATCCAGTTCCTCGCCGCACAGCTAGACGATGCCGCCGTCGGCGCTCCAGTCATGAGCCTCACTGACTACTCTGTGATCGGACTCCACCTGTGTGGTGGATGCAAGACCAGCACCAACACCGCCTTGTCAACAAAGCACATCGTCGACGACCTCAACACGTCGGGCAACTTGATCGCGGCATTCCTCACCAAGAAGTAGTAGGAGTTGTCGTGCTCGAGAATTCTCCGTTCGCATCGATAGCACTCCAGTAGACAGCATCAATACAAGTACTAGCACAGTTAGCAGATTTGAACGCTTTTCAAATGGTAGTACGTGGCATTCCAAGAAGCGAACCAAAAAACCATACAGGCAACTCTTACGCTCGAGCTCAAAAATTGGGGTGAGGAGAGGGGGACGCAAACATCTACGCGAACGCGTCATCCGGGAGCGCGATGTTGTTCGCCTTGATGTCGGCGATGATGAGGTGCGAGGGCGCGCCGCTATTCTTGCAGGCGCCGTTCGAGTGGACCGCGATGACCTTGTGGGAGTCAAGGCTGATCACGGGCGTGCCCGACGAGCCGCGCTCCGTGTCGGCGTAGTAGCTCGTCCAGAAGTTGCCCAGGTTGTTCTCGTCGTTCACCGCAGCGACCACAGCGGCGGTGACGCCATCCGAGCCCGTGGTCGGATCGCTGTCGAGGTTGTCGATGTCCTGCTCGGCCGTGATGATCTTGGCGCCGCCGTTCGGGTGGTGCACAAGGTAGATCTTCTCGCCCTCGGTGGGCTCCGCGTTGCGCAGGCTCAGGAAGCCGTACTTGCCGTTGATCACGCACGGCTTGCGGCGCAGCTTGACGATCGCGTAGTCGTACTTCTCGTTCGCGTACACAAAGTCCGTGCCCACGCTCTCGACCTTGCCGAAGTCGCGGCAGTCGCCGAGCTGACGGCAGGACTCGTCGCAGGCGGGCGACTGCACCATAAACTCGACGCTCGTGGCCGCGGCCTGCTCGGCGTTGCTGATGCAGTGATGGTTCGTGATGAGGTGGCCCTGGCTGCCAATGAGCCAGCCCGTGCAGGCCGTGGTGGGTCCCGAGCTCGAGATCATGAGGCGCGCGACCGCGAGCGACGACTTGTACACGCCCGCGGGGACGCCCTCCTTGCCCTTGTAGCAGATCGCGGCCGCGTACTGCTTGGCCGCGCCGCAGGCCTCTTCCTTGTTCACGATCGTCTCGTACGTGTACTTGAACGAGTCGATCTCAAAGCCAAAGTCGCTGGGCAGCGTCGCCGCGTTCGCGCAGCCGCCGGGCGTGAACGTGACAGTCGCGGACGGGCCGGGCACGCGCTCGGACTGGAACCCGAGCAGCGCCGTCTCGGGCTTGGTGACGGTGTGGACCTCGCCGTCGGCGCTCGCGATGGTCACGACGTCGCCGTCCATCAGCGAGAACTTGGAGAAGTGGACCGACACGAACGGCGCGTTGCGACGCGAGTACGTGAAGGTCTGCGGCGCGCAGCCCGCGAGCGTGCCGTTCGTGATCGGCAACGAGTTGCCCACGACGATGCCCGTGATCGAGTCGGCCATCTCGGCCATGTCGAACATGCGGCCCATGGCGACCTCGCGCCACGCGTGCGCGCCGTCCAGCGCCAGCAGCAGCGCCACCGCCGCGGTGGAGCGCGTGAGCATCGAGAGGAGCATGGCGGTGTATCCGGCGGCCGACGCTTTGCGGGGAAGGTTACGCGGATGGAGGCTGGATTGAATCCAGAGTGGCCGTCCAGCGCGGTGTCGGTTTCTCGCACTCCCGGAGTCTCTCCACTCGGACGCAGGCGGAAAATGCCCAACGTTGCGATAGCACGACAGCTGTCCCCAGAGAGCGCGGCGGGCAGACGGGCACCGACAGTGTGTTGCACCGGCTTTCTGGATCGAGTCGGTGAGCGCCCACCCAGCAGTGCCCTGTGCCCCATCCGCAATGCAACGACGTCGAATAACCGATACGAACAGGATACAAGTTATCGTACCAATCGGTTCCAACACCTTTGGAACTGTAACGGTTACGGGTTGAAAAAGATGCAGCCGCGCCAAGTGGCTGGGCCCGGGCGACTTGAAGACACACGCGGCCCGGAGGAAGAGACCGCCGTCCGTTGCGCGAGCATGTCCGCCCCCGCGACGCGCCAAGATGTAGCCGCGACCGCCTCGACGCCCGCGCCGGTCCCGGACGCCGCCGGCGTCGTGATCACCTTCGGCGACTTCACGGAGGAAGAGGCCATCAGCGCGCTCGCCATCGGTACGCGCAGTTAGACGCATCCATGTTTTCAACCCATACCCGGAATCTGAAAAGACACGCTTGGTGTAGACGATACGCCCCAGGACGCGCCGCCGCCGCCGCCGAAGCCCATGTCCTGGGCGGCCGCGCTCGGTGTCAAGCCGCCGTCGCCGCCGCCGCCGCCTCCGGCGCCCGCGCCGGCGTGGGGCAACGCCAACGCGAATGCCGCAACCGTCGAGGGCTCCGCGGCGTCGGTGGCGCGCGAGCCGTTCGAGCCCATGGAGTTTGAGCAGGCGATCCAGAAGGCGCTGGAGGAGCTCGATGTCACGGCGCCCACCAAGGAGATGAAGAAACGGTGCGTTTTGTCCTGTGGGCAATGGCGGTTTTCTGAGGCAGTCGCATACTCACTGGGTAATGAATGATCCATCGTCTGTAGCGGTCTCCTGAACCAGGGCAACACGTGCTTCCAGAACGCAATTCTGCAATCCGTGCTCTCGTGCCCGCCGTTCCTCAAGTGCGTTTTGTGTGCTGTCACGGCTGTTGTATCCATGGTACTGATTGAGTGTTGGCTCCCGCGATAGTCTGTTGATGGAGATTTCGACACTTGTCGAGGCGACTCCGGACCTGCTCGCGAAATCGTCCAGCTTCCGCGCGTGGCGCCACATGCTCGCATTCACGCGCGAGTTTGAGGAGCCGACGCTCGCGCAATGTACGTGACTTGACTCTGAAGAATGGTTGTGAGAGTAGCTCACCATGTTATGTGTGTCTTCCAGTGCAACGACTCGGTGGGAGTGGACTGAACGATATCCAGCGTAAAGTCCCGAAACCAATCAAGATCAGCGGCTACTTTATGGACGTGTTGAGCGCGTTTCAGAAGTCCCGTGGAGAACAGGAAGACGCTCTGGAGTTTCTCGAGTTTTTCCTGGACTACTTGCACTCGGAGTATGAACGCAGCGGTCTCCAGCTCCCGGCAAACTGTGAGAAGCAGACAAAGCGCGTGGCTCAGTCGGATGGATCAAGCGGAGAGGGCGATGATGGTCTTCAATCGGCGTTTGATATGGACGATGGATGGGCCGAAGTTGGGAAGGGAGGCAAAAGTGCTGTGATGCGGCAGAACCCTGTGGACGCTGCGCGCTCGCCCATTAACTGGCTGTTCAAAGGTGCAATCCGCGCGGAGCTCAAGAAGGGGCGTCAGAGCTCGATCACGATCGAGCCTTTCCACTGTCTGCACCTCAACCTCGACCACGAGATCCCGACGATTCCTGGTGTGCCGACGATGAAATCGCTCGTGAAGAGCTACACGGTCGAAGACATGATCCGCAAAGCCTTTGAGGTGGAGATCATCGAAGACTCTCAGATGAAGCGTGTCACGAGCATCGATGCGCTGCCCCCGGTGCTGACGCTCAACATCAAGCGATTCACCTACCACCCGGAACTCGGTCCTGTCAAGTTGCAGCAGTTTGTCAAGTACCCACCGAGCTTTGCATTCCCCGTGGACGTTTTGTCCCCAACCTGTCGGGTCGCAAGCGGTGCGCAAGGAAGCGATGATGCCCCAGGCTTCACCCGTTACCCGCCTGTGTACGAACTCTTTGCGGTCGTCTCCCACCACGGCAAGTTTGTCGTCGGAGGCCACTACACGAGCGTGTGCAAAGACAACAAAGACCAGTGGTTCAAGTACAACGATGAGCACGTCCTGTCGGTGAACGAGGCAAACGCACTCGCCGAGAACGCCTATTTGCTCTTCTACGTCCGCACCAACAACTCCGTGGCCGCACCTAAGCCCATCCCGATTCCGACCACGATTCCTGGTGCGCCGAAGAACACCATCCCCGGCTCATCCAAAAACAATAGCTTCAATGGCAAGAAGACCAGCAACTCACAGGGCCAGTTCAACGGTTCGCAGTCGCAGCGCGGGGGTCGTGGTGGCCCCGGCGGCGGGAACCGAGGCGGTCGTGGAGGCCGCGGAGGGGGAGCTGTCGGTGGCCGCGGAAAGCGCCAATAGGAGCGAATCTCTACACGAAAACGAGTTGCATGTGATAGAAGCCCATTCCTCATTCCCTTACAGCGAGGTTGGCGTCAGACGATCTTGCATCACATACATTTACTTTCCCACATTCGACTTCTAACCGTATCGTTCATTCGTCTTCGTTGCTGCCTGTCGGCATTTGGCTTCCATGGACCAAAACACAAAACAGCAACCCAAAAAGTGCTACGAGCTCACGGGGTGAGATTTTACGCGAAGACACCGTCGTTCGACTTGGCGAGCGGCACGAGGTAGCCAAGCAGCGACTTGCTGGGCGTGGCGGCGTTGTTGCAGTAGCCGATACGGTGCAGGCCCACGACGAGGTTGCTCGAGCGGCTGATCACGGGCGAGCCCGAGCTCCCGCTCTCGGTGTCGGCCGAGTAGCCGATGAGGCCCGTGTAGGTCGTCGAGTCGACCTCGACGGCCGTGTTGACAGTCTTGATGGTCGCGAGCGACTTGTTGCTGTCGTCGTCGGTCTTGGCGATCTGGCGCGCGCCTCCGCCCGGGTGCTGCGGGATGTAAATCTGCTCGCCAACCGCGGGCATGCCGAAGAGAATACGCAGGTAGCCGAAGCTGCTCACGATCTCGCCAGCGGCAGCGCCCTTGATCTGCAGCAGCGCGATGTCGAGGTCCGGGTCCGAGCCGATGAACTCGACGTTGCCCTTGCCCTTGACCACGCGCGTGATCGGGCACGTGCCGGGCAGGCACTTGGCCGCGCAGCTCGCGGCCTCGACGCCAAAGTCAAACTGGGCGGCGTCGACCATGGCCTGGCTCGAGAAGCAGTGGTTGTTGGTCACGACGTGGCCCTTGTTGCCCCAGAGCCAGGCCGTGCACACGACGATCTTGCCGTCCTCGCGCACGCGCTGCGTGCGCAGCACGGCCTTGGAGAGGTCGTACATCTTGCGGTCCTCGGCGGTTGTCGAGTTGGTGAAGCACTTGACGTTCTCCATGGTGTTGATGCCGCACACGGCCTCCTTGGTGACCGTGGTCTTGCGCACAATGAGGCGGTCGAGCGAGAAGCTCGCGGCCGACGCCGAGCAGCTCGGCGACGGGCGGTACTGCAGCTGGATCTTGGAGCCGAGCACGGCGCTCGACGTGGTCTCACCACCGTCGGTCGAGGGCGTCACCGTGACCTCGACGCCGTTCTCCGCGACCGCGACCAGCGCGTCGCCCGGCGGCAGCTGGATCGACGAGAACTGGAGCTGGATCGAGTTGGCCGACTTCTGCGTGATCGTCCAGCTCTGCGCCTTGCAGGGCGCGGCGATCGCGTAGTCGGCGGCGCTGACGGCGACCGCCGAGCCGACCGCGAAGCCGCCGTCGGCCACGGTCTCGGGCGCGTTCTCGGTGGACACGACGAACGCGCTGCCGGCGGCGGACACGGCGGCGTTGGCGTCGCCCGAGCGCACGGCGGTGAACTCGATGGCCGAGGCCACCGACGCGGCGCAGGCGGCCGCCGCGAGCAGCAAGAAGCGAGGGACCTGCATCTTCAGAGACAGAGGTGGCGAGACGGGATCTCTGGAGGTGCGCGGGAAGGGATCACTGCGAGCGTGATAAGAAAAAATGAACGCCTGGGGCCAACTCTGGACGCCGTCCGGAGCGTCTAACTGCCCAGAGTCCAGAGCGGAGGAAGAGAGAGCGCAGAGCGGAAAGGAGAGGAAGACGGACCGGCGTTTGGTTGTTGGCGCGCTCAGCTGGCCAAGTTTCCCACGTCGGTGTGACTGTGAGTGGCGCGCCAGCTGGCGCGTGGACGCCGTTTGGTTGCCCGCGGCTTCCAGCACGCCAGCCGGCGCGCGTCGCAATTGCACGACAGCTGGGTACGGGCGGGTGAGCCTTCAAGAACTGATGTGTTACAAACCTCAGCTGCTCAAGGATGCAGGGAGATCGGTGTTTGATACCTATATGAATTTATAAATGGAGCAAAAGACATGAATGACAAAGAATCATCTTGAGAAGGGATTTGATGCGAATCAGGCACGTTTCGGTCCGACTCGATCACAAAGTGATTTCGTGCCATGCTGGTCCACGCTCTCTGCGCAGCAGGCACAGAGTCAGAGAGACGCGGCACTGCCACGGTAACTGTTTGCCACAAGGTGCGTGGCAGAAGGCTTGGCCGATCCATGGAACGATTCTCCGGAAGGGACTCATGCTCTTCTGGGCCTGTCGTGGGTAAGGTTCATGGAACCGTGTCCAGAGCCACCACCAACCCACCGAGTCTATCTGTTGCCTGCACAGACTGAGGATAGGATACGCTTCGAGGTTCTAATATCTCGCTGGAGTGGATGGAGCGATCCAGTGCCCTGGATTTCCAGACTGGCGCATCCAGCGTCTTCACTTCAACCCAGTCCATATCCGGTGATCACCCACTTGATCTCAGCCGACCACTGAGCCTCGACTGAATGCACCCATTTGGTCACCGATTGTGTGGCTCGCACTGCGCTAGTCTAACTGGACCCACACATTCGTACTGTACCGTTCAAAGATCTCCAGGATGGGAAAGGGTGGAAACGGCGGTCTCATTTCCAACAATGCTTGCTACAGTATGGAGCCATACCACGATGGGCATGCAGCTTTACAGCGTTCTGTACCGGAGCCACTCGTTTCCATTGGATTCCTTACTCCTAGGACGAGGTGCGGAGCAGCATTGTCACCCTTTGAAGCGTAAACGCCGCCAGTCTTCACGGTTCACCGGAGCTTGGCGAGCAGTGAGTGGAGGAAGAAGAACACGATACTGCAGGCGCCCAGAATGATCGAGATCTTGTAGTCTGCAAACATAGGTGGGTTCGTCAGGAACAGACGTGCCGGGGTGCCACGGCTGAAGGAAGAGAGCTTACCCAGCAGTTCGTCGAATGGTGCGTCACCCGTCTTCCATTGCAGCTGCAGGTCCGGTGAGATGGCAACAAAGAACGAGAGCACGGTCGACGCAACGCACAGCACGCCGTTCCAGAAGAGCGAGCTCCTCACAGTGTTGGTCAAGAAGCTCACCCACGTCACGACGACCGCAGCCAGCGTAAGTCCAAGCGTGACCTGGGCGTCTACCGAGTCAAAGCGCATCTCGGTAAGATCCTCGACACCACTGAGCGGCCCTTGAAGCAGGAAGCCGTTGTTGGCGTGGGTAAAGAGAAGCGCGACAAACAACAGCATCGCTCCCATGAAGCTGCTCAGCGCGAAGTTGATGATGCTGGCAATGAACCCGACCACGCCGTTGACAAACGAGTTGAAGCCAGACGATACGGCGCCGCCCTCGAGTGGCACGTCATGGCGCAGCAGCTGCTTGTCTGCGCCACCGGTCACGAGGTGGATGACGCCCTTGGTGCGGTCTTGCGCTGGCAAAAAACCCATGCCCGTGATAGCGAAATTGTGCTCAAACGTCGAACGCTTCTTGTACGGCTTCAGATTCTCGGCGTCATACACGCGGACATCGCCAGTAACAGCAGCGGTGCTGACGAAACGGTCATCTTCGCTGATACATAAGCTTCCAACGGGCCGGTCGCCTGCAACTGCGGCCGATTCCACAACCCACAGCCATTCGTCCTCTCGCGTTTGGGTGCGCGTGCTGGGCTTCCACTTCAGCAGCAGCGTGTCACCACGCGCCGGTGTGAGCACCGTGTAGAGCGAGCGACCATCGTTTGCAAATCGCACGCATCGGAACTGGTGCTTCTTGGGCCCGACAAGTGGCTTCATCTTCAGCTGCTGGTAAGCAATGTCCACGGCGTCGTCCTTGGAGAACTTACAAATCGCTGTGAGCTCGTTCAGACGCCACAGGTGACACGTCTGGTCCTCCGAGCTGGACACAACGAGGTTGCGGTGCGACGGCTCGACGTGAATCTCGCGGATACGCTTCGTGTGACCACGGTACTCGCGCGTGAGCGTGGCCATGTAGGTGCCGTTGACGGCGATGTCGCCAAGCGTCGGCTTGTCAGGGGACGGCGGCGTGGTCTTCTTGTCATTGTGTTTCTCCTTCTCTTTCTTGTCGTCCTCCTTGGGCGTCGTCACGTCGAGCGCCTTGGACGTACCCCGTGCTTTCTCCTTCGGGGACGGCTCCTTCGTGAGACGCCACACGCGCACAACACCGTCCTCGCCACCCGTGAGGAGTGTACTGTTGCCCACAAAGCATACCGACGTCTTCGCGTCCATCAACATCATCAGCACCTGGCAACAACTCCATGTAACGTGCACAAAAGCAAACGCACCTGGGAGCTCTCGACATCCGCAAAGTCCGTGCGGAACTTGACCAGCAACGTCAACGTCTTGGCCTCGCGATCCAGCTCGTAGATCCAGCACGACGCGCTCACCGACACAGCAATCAGCAGTCCCTACCCACAGCGCCAACAGACAGTAGACAGAGTCAGCTCCCCTCCCATGAACCTCTTTCCAACACGCATGTCGGCACGCACATCATGCGAGAACGCGACACCCGAGGCGAGCTCGAGCCCCGTGTCGGCCGTAATGGTCTTCTCGAACCCGCTCGCGTCCGTCTCCGAGAGCTGGTAGATGTCCTGTGAAGATTGGGAACGCCCGTGCACGTACGTATCAGCCATGGAACCCCCCTCCACAATGCCGGGACGCGCCCACGCACCACTGTGTTGCGGATGCCCGACTTGAGCGAGCCGCCGCCGCCGCAGATCGCGAAGCAGTCCCGCGCGATGGACAGGTCCATGATCGGGTACTTGACCAACATGGCGCCTCGTGGTTGTTCGCTCTCTCTCTCTCTCTCGCTCGTTCTCCCTCGCGCACGCGATTCCTCTCGCTCGCGCTAATGTGACTTTCGTCTTTGGGGGGGACAAGAAAACCCAACTGCCTCGATGAGCGGGGAGGCTGTTAGTGACGTATACTCCGTGATAGTGACGTATATGAGAAGTCTATAACGCTCTATTTTGGACAGTATGCCTCTATTTTCGACAAAGTTGAAGTCCAACATGGGTGCGGGTCCATCGCCTGGTGGGAGGTGATGGCCAGCGCAGGTATCCTCACAGTCAGTATCGACTCGTCCTATAGGCGCACCCAACGGTATATTTACCGTAGTCTCTTGTTACAGCACGATCCATGCGCATGACCCACGCGACCCCAGATCGAATGGCTCACCACGAAGCCGCGAAGGTGGCATTCGACGCTTTTGGAGCATCCAACGTTCGCCTACTTGTTTTCCAGCACCGGTTGCTACAAGTATGAGCGGTCCAGGGAGCCTGGTGCCACAGGCGATCCAGCACATTTGCCCAAACACACGGCAATCTGGTGAGTCCTTGGCCCCAACGGCTTCCTTGGTTGAGCTGAACCAGATCTGAGTTTAACACTGATGCAGATCTGGTCGGGACAACCGCCAAACGTTCGATATTTTGCCGTTGCGATCTTTGCTCTTCTCCAATCGCCCAAGCGATGCCTCGGTCGCGATGGTCGCTCCTGCGGCTGCTGATCTCCGTGGCGTCCGCGGCCACTTGTGCGCTGGCTACAGGACCGGCCGCTGTGCTTCAACCTGCAGCATGGCAGCTTCACGGGGACACGACGTCGGACGTTATCGTGTGGGAAACCGCACCCCGGCCTCACGCGGAGGCGCCCGCCATGCCAACGCAAGATGACCAACGCGCCAGCCAGCCGCAGGACCTTCTCACGTGGGCAGCCACGCAAGAAGCCCATCGCGAGCCGCCACACGCGCACCGTATGTGCACCGACTGCTTCCTCGTGGTCGGCGTCAAGACGCGTGCCGTGCGCGGCTTCCAAGCGCGCCAGACCATCCGCGCGACGTGGGCGCGCGACGTCGCCACGCTGGAGATGCCCACGCGCGTCGTGTTCCTGGCATGCCAACCCGACGAAGCACAGGAGCACGACATGAATATCAGCGAACGCGCGCTCGCGATGGAGAAGCAGGCGTTCGGGGACCTTCTTACGCACGAACTGGGCGGCTGCGTGGACGGGTACAATCGCCTCGTGCAGAAGGTTTTGGGATTCTTCCACTGGGCATCGGTGAGCCATCCGACAGCTTCATTCGTGATGGTGGCCGATGATGACGTGTACGTGCGTCTGGATCGGGTGACGAAGATGCTCGCGCAGCCAGAGACACCGCGCTCTCGCTACTACGCCGGCCAGGTGTTCGCGTACCACCATCGACGCTCTGTGCCCGCGGTACGAGATCGCACGTCCAAGTACTATCTCTCTTCGGAACAATATGCGATGGCCATCTTCCCACCGTTCGCCATCGGGGCTCATTATTTGCTCTCACGTGACCTGGTCGCGTTCCTCGCCCGGAACCGCCGCGATCTTCGTGGCATTGGGTCGCTAGAGGATGTCACCGTCGGCTATTGGTTGCTGACACTTCTACAAGTGCGTGTGGCGCACGTCTCGGTCTTTGGATGCATCGCAAACAACCCGTGCCGCAACGGCTTCGTATCGTACGGGGAGCTTTCTCTCGTTGGCTTGAAACACATCTATTCGAACCTTCAGGGAGGGAGAGCCCTGTGCGAGGGGTTTTCGTTCACTTCATGGAGTACACTTGATATCCAACTACCGCCACCCCCACATCTACAACCGCGGATGGATATCGCGTATACGTGGGAGCTCCGCGTGTGCCCACACACCCGCACTCTCCGGATTCGTACCACGGTGGACCTCCTCGAACCACTGGAGCCTCTTACCCTTCCCGACCTCGTGTTCTTGCCATCACTCCAAGCGCCCGTGCGATTCTGCGACGCGCTCGATCATGCAGCCGCTCAAGTGCATCGGCGAGTTCCGATTATGCTCTGCGACGACTTCATCGTGCAGCTCCCCAACTTTCTTCGTTCCCACACATTGGCGAAGACGGCTTTGCTCACACTCGCGATATCGAACCTGCCTCCCATTTCAGTTCCATCCGCGTCTCTCACTGTGTGGATCACTCGTCGCGTGCTTCGCTGGCGGGCATTCATCGAGAGCCTCCTGGCCGAGATTTATCCGGACGTGCAAGTGTTTGTCATCGACGATATCACCGCTCCGGATACGAACGAGCTACTAAACCTAGAACTGGCCGTGATGAGTTCTGAGGATTACCCGCATTTGACCAAGCTGCCGTCCACATGTCGCCGCCTGGTATTTACCGACTCCAGTAATCGTCTGACCTCTCCTCGGCTGCCGGTTGATGGTGACAGCCACGGGATAATGTCATTGATGCTCGATCATTCGACAGAAGGTATCCGCCAATATCTGTATACCCGTCAGAACCTGTACGTGCCACTCGTGTCCGTGGTCTTCAGCGATACCGTGACGCACAGCCCAGTCTCTCTTCTTCAACCGAGCACCACACGGTCTGCGAACTATCATTCCACGAAGACATTCGAAACCCCACACTGTAACAATCGTGTGATGGCGCTGCTGGCTCATCTGGGAGAAGGGTCTCACGTGGTTTGCGATCGTGAGGTCAGTAGTATTGATCCAAGTGATGGTGGCGGGTCGTCTCCCGAGACCCTCTTTGCGTTTGACAAGGACGTCTCTCTGTACGCGCGGTCACAGTTCGTGCTGGCGTTTGAAACAAAGCAAATAACCCCCGGGTATATTGCTGGAACCATCGCTGCGGCCTTCCTCGCAGGTAGCGTACCCGTGTACGACGGCGACGAGACCACTGTGTCACGTCTGTTCAATCCGAAGGCTTTTATCAGCTGTGGCCAGTTCCCATCTCTTGATGAGTGTGGAGGCCACGTGATGGAGGTCCTTCGGTCGCCTGCGCGCTACGCAGAGATGCGTAGCGAGCCGCCCGTGGTGAACGAGACCGCGTTCTTCGAGCTGTTTTCGTGGCATCCCGACGTGCTGCGAGAATTTCGATCGAGGAATATCGAGCAAGAGAGCCTGGCCGAGCGACTGCGAACGATCATCAATCGCACTTGACGGTAAAAGAGGAGGAAAGATCGTACAACAACCCAGTTTTGCAAAAGGTGTTGTGACATTGACTAGAGCACCATACACGTTGACAGCATCGTTGCACACCTGGTTTCGCAACAGCTCCCACTACACGCTACCGCAGAGGTCCATTCCGGTGACGCCACTGCCAAGGCAGACCGCTTTTAACGAAGCGTCTACTTCTTGCAGCCCGTGCCGCCGACGATGCGCAGGCACGAGGTGCTCGGGTAGATCGACATGATGTTCACCATGAGCGACCAGCAGAGCGAGAACGTGAGGTAGAGCACGGTGAGACCGCCGAGGATCTTGTTCTTGCCGCCCTTGGCCTTGAGCTCCTGGGTCTCACGCTTCTGCGACGGGAGGAGCGGCAGGAACATCAAGCCGATGATGTTGGCGGCGTACGCGATCATGTACACGTAGGTGACCTGCTGGCGCACGTGGTGCGTGTCCGACTTGATGAACTTGCTGCCGACGTCGAACTGCGAGTCGATGTTCTTGGTGATCGTGCTAGCGAACGTCGACGAAAGGTTCGTCACCGTCGTGAGGAGACCGTACACGGCGCCCTCGTTGCCCTCACCAGCCAGTTCAACAACCACATAGGTGGCAATGATCCAACCAACGCCGTACGGGAGGTACTCAAGGAGCGGAGGGCCGAGCCAGAACCACTGCGAACGGATCACGTCCCAAGTCGTCAACATGGTCGTGAAGGCGTCGATGAGCGTGGTACAGATGAGCGTGACCGCGTGCATCCACCGCCAGTTCCAGTTGAGACCCCACTTGCCCGTCGAAAACAGCACAATAGCGAAGATCACGTTACTCAAGACCGTCGCGATGGTGTCGTTGAGGGGAGTGGCCTTGGCCCAGTAGGACTCAATGGGCGACGAGACAGTCTGCGTCAAGTTCTCGAACAGACCCGAGAAGAACTTGTACGCAATGACCTGGTACATGGCGCGCGACTGGAGCAACTCCCAGAACTCGGAGATGTAGCTCTTGAACTGGATACCAGGGTGCTTCTCTTCCTTGATGAAGAACCAGGCAAACGGGAACACCGGGACCGTGCAGATTGTGAGGATCAACATGAGCTGGGGGAACGACAGCGAGAAGTCGAAGTCTCCGCCGTAGTCTTTGCCGTTGAAGAGGAAACCCGTCAACATGTTCGACAGAGCGACGAAGATCGTGCGGACCATGTAGATCGTCGTCTGGGTCGTGCCACGCACCGCCTCCGGCTCACGCTGGGCGAGCTCGACCGTCACAGCATCGCACGCCACATCCGCACCGACGTAGCCTACAGCAGCAAGCATCATGAGGATGATGAACTTGCCACCAGCGTCCGGCGCGTCGTTGTTGATACCAGTCGCAAAGTCTTCGGGCGTGTATTCCTCGAGATCCTTGTCGCGAAGCGAGCGGTCGAGGTAGTACGGCTTACCAATCTTCGAGCACGCCATGATCAGGAGCATGAGAGCGCAGAGACCCCAGCCGATCATGATGAACGGACGGCGACGGTAGCCAAAGATCGGGAAGCAGTCCGTGGCGATACCATAGAGGACCTTGAACGACCATGGCAAGTTGAGGAGCACCTTGGCCGACACGATCTGGGTGCCTTCCATGTTGAGGTAGTTCTGGAGAACGGGGTACACCGTGGCGGGCAGCGTGCCGTAGACGATGCCGACGGCGGCATACTGGATCACAAGACCGATGTAGTCGCGGCTCCAGATGCGCGGGCGGCCGCCAGCGCGGAGCGCACCACCTTCGATGTCCTCAAAGTGCGGGGTCTTGGCGTCGACGTAGCCGCCTTCGTCCTTAGCCTTGGTGGCCGACGAGATGTACGAGACGCGCTCGACGATATCAGCCTGCGAGGTACCCGGCATGGTGGTCTTCTTCTGGGTGGGGTGGGCTTGGGGGCTTGGCCGCAGAATGGAGAATGAGGAGGTAGAATGGAATGGAAACGAAGCAGCTTCTGTCAGCCTGGCAGAAGCTGTCCCAGACACTCTGGGTCTCCGGCCAGGCTGGTGGCGGTCACGCCGGCGGGTCAATCGTGACAGGTGGTGAAGCTGCTTGCGAGCGCCTCTCTCTCTCTCTCTCTAACACGGACACGTGCATACAGAGAGCGAAGCGCTTGACCACCATGAGCAGTTATAGGACGAAGCGCGTGGCCCCTTTCTCTTTGCCATCGCGAGGGTCTTTTATCCAAAGTCACCGACCATCATTCGTCTGATTGCGCGGACTGCAACAGCACACGGAACTTGAAGACAAGAGCCCCTTCCCTGTCTGTGTCGCCGCAGTCTGATCTCACAGCGTGTGGTAGACGACCGACTCCAGTAGAATTGGGTGGGCGGCCGCTCTCAGCTCTCTACCTGGATCTGTATCAGGGAGATGCCCTGGTGGCACACGATCGGACACCGCGGCACTCAATAGCACGGTCTCCGATACGCCAGGGAGCCGCTGATTCAACAGGAAACTGTTTGAGCGCGAGCAAATGTGCCATATTCATGATCACCGTCGGGTTCCGAGTCGGCATTGCCCAGTACAGTATGGAAGTGTCGGCAAACAGGATGCACGTGGCTCGCCTCCGCGCCTGGCGATGCGCGCCTCGCAGACGCCCAAACGCAAGGCGTGTGTGGACCGGCTTTTCTTCAGGAATCTTGATGCGCGGTTGATGGAAGTGTTACTCGCCACGGTGTGGCACCTGGATCGTGTTGCTGGATGCCCGCAAAACCTGCCGACTTTTTCCCACCGGCGCCAAAATAAAATCCATGACTCGGTTCTTGTATGGCCACGGCTGAGACTGGGCCGCCCAAAGGAGACCTTTCTGACGCAGAGCCGGGGCGGGATGCCGGTTCAATGGCAATGTGCACTCTGGTTTCGTGTGCTCGGCGAAAAATTGAGACATGTCATCAGGGCCCGACTCATGTGGCGTCCGTCTACAATTCCAATCGGCCTGGAAGTTTCGACTTTTGCTACGTCGCGAATCGATCGATTTTCAGCGATTTATCGCCCTGCCGCCTTTATTAGTGCCGGGGAAGTTGGAATGGGGCGTTGGCCTCGAAGGTTACCGTCGAGCAATCCAACGCGACGCTCACGGTGGCGGGCGAAGTTCGAGGCGCTCACGATAGAGCGAGAAATCATTTGGTGCGGTTCCCCAAAGCACGCGTCGCGTGTGTTGCTTGGGTCATCACGTGGTTACTACGTGTGGCAGCGGGTTGGATAAACACGTTCTATAATAGTATGCTTTCTCTCCCTACAGCACCTGCTTCCATTCGGAGGAAGGTTCAAAGCGCGCTGGCGCCAACGAAAGTGCATGCGCAACCCAGTACAGTTGTGAGCGAGACACGAAGGTGGCGGCTGTGAGCACACGGCGGGGCGTCGCGTCTGGTTGAAGCTCTGCACATCCTCCTCTTCCCCCGACACGGGCGGCTGCCCATGTGGCAGGTACCGGCCTGTTTAGGTACAGTATGGGGCACTGCTGCCCAAAGTCTACGAAACTGGGAGAGGCTGTCGACTCCTCCAACATTCCGTGAAAGTCCGTCGAGAGTGATTGTGCACGATTGGCAGCTCTCTACCTCTCTTGATCTTACGAAAGCAGGAGACTCTGCAGACGTCGATCTTCGAAAGGCTGAAGGGGGCGATTATTAAAGATCGCACATCACGAAGTGGAGGGTTAAGCTCTCGAATTGATTCAGTACGAAGGGGCGACTCGAAGCACAACCTAGCGGGGCGTGTTTAGGTTGTTATCGTCCACCTCACACCGACGGCACCGTGCGAAACTTCCAGGACTGTATCGTATGCGTTACGTAGATGCGCTCTACGACCCGACCGGTTTGAAACCTAGTCATGACGTGGGAAACGGAAACGTCATCTTTAGGTGATCGGCGGTATCTCCCAGTTTGCACGCAACGCGAGAGTCCATCATACGAGCCAAAGCGGTGCACGACGTAGTTAGGATGGCACTCTTCTGTTCATGCCATTGGCTACTCGATACGAGGGTTCTTCCGTTAAACGTGGCGGGTTCAGCTACCCGGGATCACTCAGGATAAAATCGACGGGGTACGTGAATGTGAGGATCGTCCCCACTGGTGGAAGACAATTGTGCCGGCAGGAGTTGGCGTCACTGCTCACTCATCGCAACTTCCTCAAACAGAGCAGCACTATGTGCGACTTGACGGTGCTGCCCCATCGTAGATACAGCTCTCCGCCACGTGCACGCATTTTAAAAAATGCGTGCACGAAAAGAAAGCAAACCAGCGGGATGCTGTAACCTGCGGGCACGTGTCCTTTTTATGTGCAAGTGGTTGCCTTTGGTCAACCATCCCTTTGGTCGCGCTAGTCGAAGATACGCGGTGTGAACAAGCGATTTGCTCGTTTCCGGCGTCTCGGCGCGCTGTGTAGACGAACCGCGGAGCGGCATCGAGCGAGTCTAATTGTGGCGACGGGGGCTGTCCTATTGATGGCCAATGAGCTCAAATGCGTAGCGCCGCATCAACTGAAGCAATTCTGACAAGATCCAGTCCACCCCCCCTCCCCTTCAAATACTTTGCCGAACCATGTTTAGGCGGGTCCCCATAAAACGCAAGCTCCACATGCTGGATAGCGACAGCCATCATAATCTCTAGGCTAGCGGAGAAGAAGCGCCATCTAACCTCCGCGTAATCTAAAGTCACCCGAGTGGGTAGGAGGAGTCAGTGGAGAGTCATCCACACACGAAAACACCAACAAGAGTTCATACTGACAAAAACCATCACTAGTATTCAGAAGTCTGAAAAGTTGGCTACTCTCGCTGACAACCGATACGGATCAAGAAGTGAGCTTACTTCTTGCAGCCCGTGCCGCCGACGATGCGAAGGCACTTGGTGCTCGGGTAGATCGACATGATGTTCACCATGAGCGACCAGCAGAGCGCGAAGGTCAAGTAGAAGACCGTGATCGCGCCGATGGTCTTGTTCTTGCCACCCTTGGCCTTGAGCTCCTGGGTCTGGCGCTTCTGGGCCGGCAGCAACGGCAGGAACATGAGGCCGACCACGTTCGCGGCGTACGCGATGAGGTAGCAGTAGGTCACCTGGAGACGCACGTGGTGCGTGTCCGACTTGATGTCCTTGGAGGTGACGTCGAACTGCGAGTCGATGTTCTTGGTAATCGTGCTAGCGAACGTCGACGACAGGTTGGAGACCGTCGTGAGGAGACCGTACACGGCACCCTCGTTGCCCTCACCGGCGAGCTCGACCATGACGAAGTTCGAGATCATCCAGCCAACGCCGTACGGGAGGTACTCAAGGAGCGGCGGGCCGAGCCAGAACCACTGCGAACGGATCACGTCCCACGTGACCATCTGCGTGGTGAACGCATCGATGAGCGTGGTCAGAATCAACGTGATCGCGTGCATCCATCGCCAGTTCCAGTTCAGACCCCACTTGCCGGTCGAGAACAGCACGACCGCGAAGATCACGTTGCTGAGCACCGAGGCGATCGTGTCGTTAAGCGACGTCGCCTTGACCCAGTAGGACTCCACAGGGGATGACACAGTCTGCGTGAGGTTCTCAAAGATACCGGAGAAGAACTTGTACGCGATGACCTGGTACATGGCGCGCGACTGGATGAGCTCCCAGAATTCCGAGATGTAGTTCTTGAAGTTGACACCCGGGTGCTTGTCCTCCTTGATAAAAAACCACGCCATGGGGAAAGCCGGCACAGTGCAGATCGTGAGGATCAACATGAGCTGGGGGAACGTCAGCGAGAAGTCGAAGTCTCCACCGTAGTCCTTGCCGTTGAAGAGGAAACCCGTCAGCATGTTCGACAGAGCAACGAAGATCGTACGCATGAGGTAGATCGTGGTCTGCGTGGTACCACGAACGCTCTCCGGCTCACGCTGGGCGAGCTCGACCGTCACGGCATCGCAGGCAACGTCAGCGCCGACGTAGCCGACAGCGGCAAGCATCATGAGGATGATGAACTTGCCGCCGTTGTCGGGGGCGGCTTCGTTAATACCGGTGGCGTAGTCCTCCGGCGTGTAGTCCTCAAGGTCCTTGTCGCGGAGCGAGCGGTCGAGGTAGTACGGCTTGCCAATCTTCATGCAGGCCATGATGAGAAGCATGAGACAGCACAGACCCCAGCCGAGGAGCATGAACGGGCGACGGCGGTAACCGAAGATCGGCACACAGTCCGTAACGAGACCGTAGAGAACCTTGAACGACCATGGCAAGTTGAGGAGCACCTTGGCCGACACGATCTGGGTGCCTTCCATGTTGAGGTAGTTCTGGAGTACCGGGTACACAGTCGACGGAAGGGTGCCGTAGACGATACCGACGACGGCGTACTGGATGAGGAGACCGATGTAGTCGCGACCCCAAATGTTGGGGCGACCACCGGCGCGGAGCGCGCCGCCCTCGATGTCGCCGAGGTCGGGCGTCTTGGCATCGACGTAGCCGTCCTCCTTGGCCTTGGTGGCCGACGAGATGTACGAGACGCGCTCGACAAGGTCAGCCTGCGCGACACCCGGCATTGTGCTTGAGTGGAGTGGGGCTGCTTCTCTTGGGTGGGGTGGGCTTGAGGGCTTGACCGCAGATTGGAGAATGAGGAAGCAGATTGGAATGGAAACGAAATCCCGAGCGAGGATCGAAAGACTCGGCGACCGGAGGGGAAAACCGAAGGAGCCACCAGCTGGGCCGCTGTCGTTGACCCCACGGACGGCCGTGGAAGAGAGAGGCGGCTTGTTTACCAACGGGAACGGAAGGGCTGGAGCGTGATGGGCGAACCTAACTCGCTTCTCGCCTCTTGGCCTGCGAACGAGGCGGTGATGTGATGCGTGGGGAAGACATGAGGTCAGCTCGAGGGACAACTCTCGGTCGCTCTCTGCACTAACCGTGATCCCTTCTGGCCAACTCAGACCGACTCCCCAGCTCAGGGCAGCTGATGCGAGATATTAGGCGTGTGCTTATATTCTATAAACTTCCATGGTTATAGTATCCAAATGAACCTTACAATAACAAAGCTATTGACGAAGGTTCTGTTTGAAATCCATATACTGTGTAAATGCATCAAGCTGTGGATATGGCCACCGCGCGCGAAGTGTTGTGGCAGAGACCATGGCACACGATCTGATCATAGAACACCAGGTCGGGAGCTGGACCGGTGTGAGCCAGGACACGCCCACAAACCGGGATCCGCACAGCAACTGTAAGCACTCACTACAGACACTGTCGATGATGTATCTCCCAGGACGCAGCGACCCGAGCCTTGGGACTTCTGGGGGGGGAACTACCATGGCAGCCACACTGGTTCTGCGCTGGCGGTTGTAGCGGAAGGCGGTCTCCGAGGCTGCCGTCAGAGCAGACCGTGCCGAAGTGTAATCTCTTTAATTTTCGGTCAGGCCGGCTGGGTGTGGGCTGCGTTGGAATCGAACATTGGCGCACACCGCTAATTTCCCAGCAGACGGCTTTGATCATCTCGTCGCCACGCGATCAGCAGCCCAACCTGCAAAAGGAAAGAGAGACCGTCCAAGTCCTTCACTTGGTGTTTGTATGGAAGGCCGCAGAACAGATCGCCCAGTGTACGCAGCAACATTAGCATCGCCCACCTGGAGGTTACGCTCATCCAGTTACCCTCACCTACTGATTTAGCAGTTCCACTCTCCCACAAACAATCACCAAAATCCGCGGCCGGGCTCTGCCCCCACCCACGCACTCGTCGGTCTCGTGAGCTCGGGCGCGTGAGACGCGTTGGCGATCAGCGCCCCGCCTCAGTGAGTCGGTGTGCGAGGGAGGACGCGCCCATCTCCGGCATTGTGGGTGAGTCACTTCGCTTATTGTAGGTGAAAGCGGCGACTCGCTGGGATGGGCACTTGCGCCGCAACTTGTCTCCAAACCTGCCGACGAAACAGGAGACTTGGTGGCTGCGTTCCGTCCAGAGAACATCGTGCGTGGCCCGAAGTCCAGGACGTTGATGGGGTCGGAAATTCCGGATCGGCCGCGCTCTTGTGCCGTGTATGCACTTGGGTCATCACCCGGCACGCCGTGAGATGGCCCGGCTGTCCGTCCCATTCTGGGACGCGTTCAAGGATTCCGTCTTTGTTTCTGGAAAGGGGAAGAACGGAATGAGCGGTGTGCAACAGTGTCGTGTACAGTGTCGGGAGATCCAGCGAAGCGCGCGTTGCGTTGTCGGGAGATCCAGCGAAGCGCGCGTTGCGGCGGTTCGGACTTCCCGACGATCAATCCTCTCTTGGGCCCCGTAACGCCGCAACCTCGCATCCTCCAGCGAGGGTTCCACCCCGCTGTCCCATTCTTATCTATCACGCTCCATGTACGCATGCGCCATGCCGACGATCCGGAGATGACCATCATGTGCGCACACACTTTGCGCACCAGAAGAGACCGACACGGAGGTGCTCGAAGGAAAACATTATCATTCAGAAAACACACAGGCAAAGCAAGGAAATCTCACCCGTTTCACGCTCGACACGGCCTCACAGCCGCAATGACATCGAGGTCCTCGACAGGTCCGGGGCGCTCGATTACTTCTTCTTGCAGCCCGTGCCGCCGACGATGCGAAGGCACTTGGTGCTCGGGTAGATCGACATAATGTTCACCATCACCGACCAGCAGAGCGCGAAGGTCAAGTAGAAGACCGTGATCGCGCCGATGGTCTTGTTCTTGCCGCCCTTGAGCTTGAGCTCCTGGGTCTGACGCTTCTGGGACGGCAGCAGCGGCAGGAACATGAGGCCGACCACGTTGGCCGCGTACGCGATCATGTACACGTAGGTGACGTGCTGGCGTGCGTGGTGCGTGTCCGACTTGATGTCCTTGCTGGTGACGTCAAAGTGAGAGTCGATGTTCTTGGTGATAGTACTGGCGAACGTCGACGACAAGTTGGAGACGGTTGTCAAGAGGCCATAGACCGCGCCTTCGTTGCCCTCACCGGCCAACTCGACAACCACGTAGGTGGCGATGATCCAGCCGACACCGTAAGGAAGGTATTCGATGAGCGGTGGGCCGAGCCAGAACCACTGCGAGCGGATCACGTCCCACGTCGTGAGCATCGTCGTGAAAGCATCGATGATTGTGGTTAAGGTCAACGTAATGGCGTGCATCCATCGCCAGTTCCAGTTGAGACCCCACTTGCCCGTCGAGAACAGCACAATCGCGAAGATCACGTTGCTCAAGACGGTCGCGATGGTGTCGTTGAGCGGCGTTGCCTTGGCCCAGTACGACTCGATCGGCGACGAAACAGTCTGCGTCAGATTCTCGAAGATACCGGAGAAGAACTTGTAGGCGATGACTTGGTACATGGCACGCGACTGCAGCAGCTCCCAGAACTCCGAAATGTAGTTCTTGAAGTTGACGCCCGGGTGCTTCTCCTCCTTGATGAAGTACCACGCGAACGGGAAGACGGGAATCGTGAGGAGCGTGAGGATCAACATGAGCTGGGGGAACGACAGCGAGAAGTCGAAGTCTCCGCCGTAGTCCTTGCCGTTGAAGAGGAAGCCCGTGAGCATGTTGGAGCACGCGACGAACACCGTTCGCACGAAGTAAATGGTGGTCTGCGTGGTACCACGAACTGCTTCGGGCTCGCGCTGGGCGAGCTCGACCGTCACGGCATCACAAGCGACGTCCGCGCCGACGTAGCCGACAGCAGCAAGCATCATCAGCACGATAAACTTGCCACCGCGATCAGGCGCATCGTCATTGATTCCGGTGGCATAGTCCTCGGGCGTGTAGTCGGCGAGCTCTTTGTCTCGCAACGTGCGATCAAGGTAGTACGGCTTGCCGATCTTGGAGCAGGCCATGATAAGGAGCATCAATGCGCAGAGGCCCCAGCCGAACATCATGAAGGGACGACGACGGTAGCCAAACATGGGGAAGCAATCGGTCGCGATACCGTAAAGCACCTTGAACGACCACGGAAGGTTCAGCAGCACCTTGGCCGAAAGGATCTGCGTGCCTTCCATGTTGAGGTAGTTCTGGAGCACTGGATAGACCGTGGCGGGCAGCGTGCCGTAGACGATGCCGACTGCGGCGTACTGGATGAGCAGACCGATATACTCACGGCCCCAGATGTGCGGGCGACCGCCGGCGCGGAGAGCGCCGCCCTCGATGTCCTCGAAGGTCGGGGTCTTGGCATCGGTGTAGCCGCCTTCGTCCTTGCCCTTGGCCGACGAGATGTACGAGACGCGCTCCACAAGGTCGACTTGGGACGACGGCATGGCTTGTCAGGGTGGGGAGCTAGCTGACTCCTCCGACTTCTTCTTGTTGTGATGGGGCGCTTGCGCAGTGGGCAGTGGAATAGCGAATGAGGGAATGGAGCGAGCTTTCCGTACGCCTTGACGCTCGGTGTGCTCGACGAGGGTCATGTTAGTGAGGCAGTGGGCATGTGAGGGCCCCGCTTCGAGAAAAAACACCGCGCGGGAGCCCTGGCGCGCTTCTTTCCGCAATTGCGAGTGCGGCTCATCTCGCCTCCCGCCACCACCGTACGCTTTGGAGCTCATCGTCTACTTCTTCCCAGGAACATGTCGCCTGCCCAGCTAGGTGTGGCACCCTATCTTGTCCCGTTACGGTACCGTACACTCACCTACCGTAGAGATATTCTAATGGCATTCACCACACACCACAGCCAAACCGTGGGGATCGTCGACAAAAGTCGGCAATCCAGCGGAGCTCGGAACAAAACCACGCGGTCTGCATGCATGAAACGTACGGTACGGCAGAGGAATGTGAGCGTTCGGAACACCACGCGTCTCTCGACTCGAGCGTCGCCTGGTGTTCCGAACGCCCCTCAAGTCACTGAGTGGGTCATTGAGTGGGACACGGAATCTTTCGTGCTGCTGCGACAAAGAGACGTGCGTCAGAGTGATGGTTCTAATCTATCTGAGCACGGCCAAGCAGCTCATGAGACGGACCGTCACTCCGACATCGGCCTGTCTATGGCTGCTTGAACTGTGAAGTTCCCGAGTCCATCGCCCGTCTGGTTTCTTCGGGAGGAGGAAGAGGAAGCCCAATCTCCGATACCCGTAGGTGAGCGGAAGGGAGGCCTCACGCTGCATGGCACATTCCTCCGTGAACACCTCTGATCGAACCCCCGTGCGGTGCGCCAAACTCATGCGGGCGCTCGTCGAGTCTTCGGTGATAGGGTGCGGACACGTCTGCAGTCAATGAGAACCGCCTTTATCAATGCGATGGCCTGAATTAAACGTGTGCGGCGTCTCATTCTTCGCCCTGAGCAATTAATGACAGCGGTGACATGGATCCGTCTCAATGCTTCGCAGTACGGCTGTCTCGGTCCAGCACCGTACACTCCGTCCTTACCTACCGGTACCGGTACGGTACCTGGAACAACACGACCAGGTGCTTCCATATTCCAGACCAATCAGCTTGAGGGGGACGCTGAGCTCTGGTGTGGTGCGTTTCTCGTGCAGAGCGTCGCAAAAGCGATGGTAACCACCACAAACTGGCCCAAAGAGTTGGCATGGAAACGCAATGTCGGTCCAGGCACAAGCACCGTATACCGGTACCGGTACACGATGCGCTTCCTCCCGAGAACACGGGGCTCGTCTTTGCCAATGTGCACTCTCTAATCGCTTCCATTCTAATCCTGTGCACCGCCACGGCGCGTTGCGTCACTTCGCTGGGACATGGCGCCACTGGCCACAATGTGGCCGCCACATCGCGATCTTGTGCGGATTGTGGATAAAAGCCCCCGCATGCGACAGGGGCTGACACGTCGCCGCCTTGGTGACGCAGTCTCTGTAACGACTCGTGCGGCTGCCCGAGCATCAAGCAGCTGAGGATCACACATCAGTACGGTATTGTAGAGCCCCACGACGACCATGAAAGTCTCACTTGTACCGGTACCGGTAGTACTTCAGCGTCCTGTGAAGCAAGTCCGTGCAACCGGTGTGTATCGACCGATTGGCCACCATGGTGTGTTTAGTGCGCCAAACTCCTTCGCACCACGCGGCGAAGCTGACTGTGCTGAGGCGGGAGGGAGTCCTTCTTCCGAGCGGCGGAGCGTGAAAAGGCTCGAACGACCCGCAGACAAGCATGACCTGACAGAACGACGTACAAATGTGCTCAGACGCGTCAACTTCCGATCGCTGCCTTCCTGGGGGAGTCCCGCCGCATGATGATGAGACCGAGTTCAACTTGAAGCAGCTGAGTTTTCTGGATCGAAAGGAAGACCGTGTTCGGAACAGAATGGACAGATGCAACGCTGCATGTAGTTGGGAAGAACATAAAAGATGAAGCAACCTAGCTGGCCTATTCTCCAGTCGCTTGCACTTCTCGCGTCGTGGAGCTTCATGCGGAACTTACTTCTTGCAGCCCGTGCCGCCGACGATGCGAAGACACTTGGTGCTCGGGTAGATCGACATGATGTTCACCATTACCGACCAGCACAGCGCGAACGTCAAGTAGAAGACCGTGATGGCGCCCATGGCCTTGTTCTTGCCGCCCTTGAGCTTGAGCTCCTGGGTCTCCTTCTTCTGCGACGGGAGGAGCGGCAGGAACATCAAGCCGATGATGTTGGCAGCGTACGCGATCATGTACACGTAGGTGACCTGCTGGCGCACGTGGTGGGTGTCCGACTTGATGTCCTTGCTGGTGACGTCGAACTGCGAGTCGATGTTCTTGGTGATGGTGCTGGCGAACGTCGACGAAAGGTTCGTCACGGTCGTGAGGAGACCGTACACGGCACCCTCGTTGCCCTCACCAGCCAGTTCAACGACCACGTAGGTGGCGATGATCCAACCAACGCCGTACGGGAGGTACTCAAGGAGCGGAGGGCCGAGCCAGAACCACTGCGAACGGATCACGTCCCACGTCGTGAGCATCGTCGTGAAGGCGTCGATGAGCGTGGTGCAGATAAGCGTGACCGCGTGCATCCATCGCCAGTTCCAGTTGAGACCCCACTTGCCCGTCGAGAACAGCACAATCGCGAAGATCACGTTGCTCAAGACGGTCGCGATGGTGTCGTTTAACGGAGTCGCCTTGGCCCAGTACGACTCGATCGGTGATGACACCGTCTGCGTCAAGTTCTCGAACAAGCCCGAGAAGAACTTGTACGCAATAACCTGGTACATGGCACGCGACTGGAGAAGCTCCCAGAACTCCGAAATGTAGTTCTCGAAGTTGACGCCGGGGTGCTTCTCCTCCTTGATGAAGAACCAAGCAAACGGGAACACCGGGACCGTGCAGATCGTGAGGATCAACATGAGCTGGGGGAACGACAGCGAGAAGTCGAAGTCTCCACCGTAGTCCTTGCCGTTGAACAGGAAACCAGTCAACATGTTCGACAGAGCAACGAAGATCGTGCGGACCATGTAGATCGTGGTCTGCGTCGTACCACGCACCGCCTCCGGCTCACGCTGGGCGAGCTCGACCGTCACGGCATCGCAGGCAACGTCAGCGCCGACGTAGCCGACGGCAGCAAGCATCATCAGCACGATGAACTTGCCACCGGCGTCCGGGGCGTCCTCGTTGATGCCCGTGGCGTAGTCCTCGGGCGTGTAGTCAGCCAGATCCTTGTCGCGGAGCGAGCGGTCAAGGTAGTAAGGCTTGCCGATCTTGGAGCAAGCCATGATGAGGAGCATGAGAGCGCAGAGACCCCAGCCGATCATCATGAAAGGACGACGACGATAGCCAAAGATCGGGAAGCAGTCCGTAAGGAGACCGTAAAGCACCTTGAACGACCAGGGCAAGTTGAGGAGCACCTTGGCCGACACGATCTGGGTGCCTTCCATGTTGAGGTAGTTCTGGAGCACCGGGTACACGGTCGACGGAAGGGTGCCGTAGACGATACCAACGGCGGCGTACTGGATGAGCAGACCGATGTACTCCCGACCCCAGATGTGGGGGCGACCACCGGCACGGAGTGCGCCGCCCTCGATGTCGCCGAGGTCGGGGGTCTTGGCGTCGACGTAGCCGCCTTCATCCTTGGCCTTGGTGGCCGACGAGATGTACGAGACTCGCTCCACAATGTCAGCCTGCGAGGCAGCCGGCATGGTGCTTGTTGATGTTTCTTGGAGTTTTCAAGGGAGCGATGCTTGTGCGCTGGCCGGCAAAACCGAGAATGATCAAAACGGAACGAGCTCAAGGTCGTCGTGGACGAGGGTCGTCGACAGCGATATAGGGGGCAGGCGGTCAGTGCCCTCCCAGACTGCCTCGCCTGGTGTGAACTAACGTTAGGGGAGCGAAAGGGGAGAGCTTCTTCTCAATCGCGAGCAGCTGGAGCTTGCCAATCATTCCAACGTGATCGAAGACGAAGCTTTCCGGCCACATGGGGTCTGAGCTGCTGACCCCATCTCACCCAAAAGCTCTCGCTTCTCGCCGGACCAGCCCATCTCTCTGTCTTGCTCCCCGCATGAACGCTGGAGAAAGTCTGGCCGCCTGACCGAGTTCGGGACCAGTTGGTATCCGTATTCGCCTCGGTTGGTTTCGGAAGCAAGCCAACAAACACGTGGATCGCCCTGTCGGTGATTACTGTCGACTTTCCTCCAATGCCCACGGATCATCACGCGAGCGCGACTGAAATCATGGTATCGACACTGCGCTATTTTCAACGGTCGCCGTTATTGCGAGGTGCCCCCGATGCGGAGATCGTATCCTTTGTTCTCTCCACGTTGCATTTTCGAACCCGAAAACCATTCTCATCACAAAGAGATTAACGTTTGCCGCGCCTGGTGTTTTCCTTCACTTTCCAATTGGCATCGGGTTCATGTGAAATTAACCTCCGCGTGCACGGCACCGTGTTTCGTGTTCTTGCTTTTGGCGAGGTGCACCGTGCACGGTGCACTGCACCTCGTGCACTGCACGCGGCAAAACGCGCAGCTAGGCGTTTCTATGCACGATTCGTTTTATCCACAACGGCGTACGCCCATCTCACTGGCGACTTTCCACCCGTGTGGACGCATACCTTGTCAGAAATGATCTCAATTGTGTAAAGAACCTATATCTAGTGTGTCCGGAAAACGAATGAACCTCTGGGTTTAGATTCCTTCGTCGACAGAATAGGGGCCCGTCTCTAAGCGGATGCTTTTGAGCCAGGTCCAGCAGCCGGTGCAAGCCCGCCTCACAGTCATCTGCCGCGCACGGGACAGGGCTTGTCGATTCAACACCAAGCACATGGACAGGTTGCTGGTGGGGCGTAACGCATTTGCGCAAACATGCCCACGCTGCCTGAGGACGGGGAACATCCAGGCAAACCGCCCCACGGTCCGCGGGTTCTGACCCGGGAACCTTCTGGGATGAACCAACCTGTTGTGAACGAGAACTTTGTGGAAGCCACTTGATGCGGACGCCACGCTGGCGGTGCGCTGGGTTCGCTGATCCGTTGTCTGAGCACTTGAGTGTTGGGTGCAAGTGGTTAAGTGGCCGCAAGTGAGATGGCTCAACCCGAGTGGCATATTCGTTGGCTGATAGCAGGGCCATGAGCTGGGCATTCCTACAGATCGATAGCACAGTATTTTCATGTCCCCTTTGAATCGCGTAGCATACAAGATCGCTGTGGTGGCGGTCATGTGCCAGTGGGCTTCGTCCGTGGGTCCCGATGTCGTTGTCAGCTAAGTTGAGGGTGTAGTGAGGACTCCAGGCAAGTTGGGCCCATCCCAGCGTCGAGTTGCGGTGCCCTCCGCAAGTTGCGGAGGCACCATCTCCGCTGGCGACACGCTGTCGCTTAGGGAATCAAGTTTGACCTCCACCCTCTGTACTCGTCACGGAGTATCAAGCGCTTTGCTCTTCAAAGAGCATTCCATTCTTGACTCGCACTTGCTGCGGCATGCTGCCGCCGATCCAACGTCAGCTTATGAGGCATCACCATCAGAACCTTTCGGAAGAGGAATATGCTCACAGGAGTTCGGATAGACACTTTAAACCTGTAGGCTACTTTGAAGGCACGACTAGAGACAAACTTCCCTTTCGCTTGCAGGCTCGCAAACAGAGCAGCAAAGAGTGGAACCTACAAGCGATTTAGTACTGGGCGAACTCGTAGCATCCACCGGCCTGAGGCCATTGAAGACCGCCCTTACGGATGTGGCGGGTTAATGAGGCGTCAAAAGCACAGCTTTGGTATAACTTCATTTCGACGAGGCGGGAAGGATACACCTAGAGAGAGGAGGCAGAGCACGTACGTTACACGGTACGGAACAGGAAATCCGGCACTGAGTACCTCAACATCCAAACGAGGTTGCCTTTCTATGTGCAACTGGACGAGGACGTCAACATCAAATAGATACCTTTGCCTGCTTGTCGATCTTCGTGGTGGACGGCATCACACGCAGTTGCATGCAAAGCACTAAACAGCATTGACCCGGGCAACATTCGTACTGAGCAGTACCATACACATTGGGTGTCGTGTCCCTTTTGTTCCAGGGGTCCACTTCAACGTCTCAGAACTGACATATATCACGGTGAGGGCAAGAGTCGCCTTAATCAAGGATACAACTCCCAAGAGTTGTATCCTTCCACTCCCGTCTCTGAGCTGGATACGTCACAGCAACGCGTGTCGACGAAGTTCTCATGAGACGTGCCCAGCGCCATTTCTCATCGTGAACTGTCTACCGGACACGTGTATCGTCTCAGCGCCCACATAGCGAGCAGCCTTGGGTGTCTTGACGCAAGCCGCCGATCTCGTGTCAACGCCTCGGAGACGCCCATAACTCGCGCCATGCACAAACCGTCGCTAAGGCAAGCTCCATGAACCCTTGGTGGGTGCCATCGCATGACTCAGCAACTCATTCAACGCCAAGTTCTGCTATCAGTTAAAGCGATATGTTCCACGAGCTCATTTTTACCGGTGAGAATACGAACATTAAATCGAACACAAAGAGCGAACGTTATTCTTCGTACCCATAACAGCTACAAAGCAAGTCTTAAGAGGTAGACATGCCCCTGGTCGCACCGCCTACTACTTCTTGCAGCCCGTGCCGCCGACGATGCGAAGGCACTTGGTGCTCGGGTAGATCGACATGATGTTCACCATCACCGACCAGCACAGCGCAAAGGTCAAGTAGAAGACCGTGATCGCGCCGATGGTCTTGTTCTTGCCGCCCTTGAGCTTGAGCTCCTGGGTCTGACGCTTCTGGCTCGGGAGCAGTGGCAGGAACATAAGGCCGACCACGTTGGCCGCGTACGCGATAAGGTAGACATAGGTCACTTGCTGGCGCACGTGGTGGGTGTCCGACTTGATGAACTTACTGCCCACATCGAAGTGCGAGTCAATGTTCTTGGTGATGGTACTCGCGAACGTCGACGACAAGTTGGAGACGGTTGTCAAGAGGCCGTAGACAGCACCCTCGTTGCCCTCACCAGCCAACTCGACAACGACGTAGGTGGCGATGATCCAGCCGACACCGTACGGTAAGTTCTCAAGGAGCGGCGGGCCGAGCCAGAACCACTGTGAACGCACCACATCCCACGTCGTCAACATGGTCGTGAACGCATCAATCAAAGTTGTGAGGATGAGCGTGATCGCGTGCATCCATCGCCAGTTCCAGCTCAAGCCCCACTTGCCAGTCGAGAACAGCACAATCGCGAAGATCACGTTGCTCAACACCGTCGCAATGGTGTCGTTGAGCGGCGTTGCCTTGGCCCAGTACGACTCGATCGGCGACGACACAGTCTGGGTCAAGTTCTCGAAGATACCGGAGAAGAACTTGTACGCAATAACCTGGTACATGGCACGCGACTGGAGAAGCTCCCAGAACTCCGAAATGTAGTTCTTGAAGTTGACGCCGGGGTGCTTCTCCTCCTTGATAAAGAACCACGCGAAAGGGAAGACGGGAAGTGTGAGGATCGTGAGGATCAACATAAGCTGGGGGAACGACAGCGAGAAGTCGAAGTCTCCGCCGTAGTCCTTGCCGTTGAACAGGAAACCCGTCAACATGTTCGACAGAGCAACGAAGATCGTGCGGACCATGTAGATCGTGGTCTGCGTCGTACCACGCACCGCCTCCGGCTCACGCTGGGCGAGCTCGACCGTCACGGCGTCACACGCCACATTCGCACCGACGTAGCCAACAGCGGCAAGCATCATCAGCACGATGAACTTGCCACCGGCGTCCGGGGCGTCCTCGTTGATGCCCGTGGCGTAGTCCTCCGGCGTGTAGTCAGCAAGGTCCTTGTCGCGGAGCGAGCGGTCGAGGTAGTACGGCTTGCCGATCTTGGAGCACGCCATGATGAGGAGCATGAGAGCACAGAGACCCCAGCCGATCATCATGAACGGACGACGACGGTAACCAAAGATCGGGAAGCAGTCCGTGGCCAGACCGTAGAGCACCTTGAACGACCAAGGGAGCGTCAAGAGCACCTTGGCCGACACGATCTGGGTGCCTTCCATGTTGAGGTAGTTCTGGAGCACCGGGTAGACCGTGGCCGGGAGAGTGCCGTAGACGATACCAACGGCGGCGTACTGGATGAGCAGACCGATGTAGTCACGGCCCCAGATGTGGGGGCGGCCGCCGGCACGGAGCGCGCCACCTTCGACGTCACCAAGGTCGGGGGTCTTGGCATCGACGTAGCCGCCTTCGTCCCTGGCCTTGGTGGCCGACGAGATGTACGAGACGCGCTCGACGAGGTCAGGTTGAGCGACACCAGGCATCGTGGTCTCTCTTGGTGTCTTCTAGGCAGGCTGCACTTGTTGTCCGGACCACGAATTCGAGAATGAGCAAGCCTCGATTCGGCGGAACACTGCGAACGAGCGACTGCCCAGGTGAACATGTACAACACCTGGATCTGTCAAGACTGGGATGGTCAAGCCTCGGAGCTGCGGTTGCTTGCCAATCAATCCCGTCGGGCGACCTCAGCGAAGCAGTCTCATCCCTCGCAGACAAGCTGCTGTAGGCGCTCATCCCTCTCGTTTTCTTCCTCTTTCGTGCTCCATCGTTCGGGTGCCTGCGGGTTCGATTTGACCAGCTGATAACTTTGGCAGATACACAGCGCTGGCTCGTTCGCAGTTCGATCCTTGACGGAAACATCCAATCCTCTGTTCTTGAGTGCTGCAGGTGGGTTGTAAGTACTGTAGAGCGAGGTGATTACTCTCGGAAAGCGGGTGTGGGGTCTCAATAATCATCAGTGACACCCATCAACCTGGTGTCGTTCGAACCGACTGATCGCCGTCGATTGACGTTTCAACACGTAGAACACAACCACGCTGTCAATATAGACATCACGGTCGTGTGTCACGAGCAACAACTCTCAAACGCCACTCCAAGCCTTAGCGAAAGGAGAATTCAGGCTGCTGATGAACCATTTGAAGTCCGCGCACTTTGGTACTGTATCCTCTCGCACTCTCGGACTTGGGGGGCGGTTGTCGCCAAGATTAAGGATTCTTCGCCTTTTTGAAGTGCCGCCAAAATTAACCACTTCGTTCGATCCACAAGAACAGAGTCTCAAAAGACACGGAATGGAACCCAGCGCGTTCCGTTTATGCTCCCGCCTTTTATCCACAATCGATGTGGCCATGCTCATCGTCGTCTGAGCTTCCTGTCTTATCCATTGTACCTGTACTAATTTATCTCTTCCCTAGTAAGGATACCTGAAGAGATATCTTCAAACTTTGATAAAATCCAATACCTTCGTCAGTCTATAAGTGGTTCTGGATGACGCCGTCCTGGTTATGCGTCCATGTTGTTGAGCCAGGTAGCATGCGGTTGCGCCCCGCCTCACGATCCGCGTTCGACGCAACGAAGACGGACCCTCGGTTGCGTTTTTCTGACAACCTGACGGTGGCGCTGCAGGAGAAACCCAGTGGCAGAACAGTACCGTCGGTCTCACCCCACTGCGGCTTGTGACTGCGTCGTGAGTCTCGTTGTGATTGGCGCGACGCATCGTGGCAGGTGGAGTCTCCGGCAGAAAAATCTCGACAGAAAGAGAAGCTGTCACGGTGATTACGATCGGTGCGGTCACCCACTTGGGTTAAAAACGACAGAAACTGGCAGTGGCAGGGTCGGTTTCACTTCGTGGTGTTTGTGATGTGCGTCAGTTCCGTACCGGTACAACCAATACTTCTCGTCTTGGCCTCAAAGACGCATTTGAAAGTACGGTACCGGTATGTAGTCCGGAGGCTTTGTGTTGGCTTGTCTACGCTGCCGGGTTAGGGAGGTTCCCCGCCGGAGGCCCCAGATCCTCAGCGGCGCTCCCCCAGGGGACCACAGGTGATCGACGTTGCGGCGTGCAACGTACCAGGGCGTAATCAACACCCAAGTACTTGGGCAACGCGTTCAACCCAGAATCGTTTGATTCGAATCGAAAGCGACACAGCTAATCATGTAATAGTGATAGCGCTTCTTGATCTAACATTGGATCCAATGCCAGAGTTGTCGAACTAGACGCCGTCTACTGCCGTCGGCGGAATTCTATTCGGTTAGCTGGGATGCGCCTGATTTGAGTGAAGGTCGCATCAATCGGGTGCCGTTCACCTGCCCGGCATCTCGGGAACAATTTTCCTAAGTTTGCTCCTACAGTACCTTCACTAGTAGCCGGTGTGTCGCCGTCGAAAACCACTCATAATGTGGACCTCCCCAGTTTGTGTTCGCCAAACGGTCGGAGAGACGAAGTCAATCCTCTTCGGCCACGCACGATTTCCGCGCACGCAGCTTTAGCACTGAGGTCGCAGTACTATCACTGCGCAACACGATCGAAGAGGCCGCGCACCCAGAGCGGCCTCGATGCTTGGAGAATTGAAGTGGATACGAGGCTCGCGTTGTTCTGAAGAGAGATGGCCCACCGTTTGGGCTCGCGAGTCTAAACGGCCATGGTTCGTGGCAACAAGAACGACTCTCAGAAGGCTCGATGAACACATTACGCGAGTAAAGAATCCGCTTAGTTTGACTTAGAGTTATTGTGATCACTGTCATCACCGGCCACAATTCTGGTGCAGCGCACTAAACCCGGTTTTGAGATGGGGTTACGATACGGAGTTGCAGACCGTAACCCCACTACGGGTATAATTGACCCAAAATAAACTGTTACTGCAATAGCATAGGGTTACTATCAGTAACCCATCAACACGATTAACATATTATTTTGGGTCTCTGTTTTTGGAGAGTATATGTTATTCTAGTACTATTAGTACATGCTAATGGAGAGTGAGACTCGTTTCAGTACTCAAACGACCCACTCAACACCGCGGCTGCACGCATCGCCCGAGGGCTCCGTCCCGATCTCCACGTCAAGTCAAGCCTCGTGTCGATGGACCATGCAGCGCCAGCCACCGGTACCAAAAGACGATCGACAGCCACATCTAGAGCACCACACAATTGTTCATTTCTGTTTTCTGGTTGACATACACAGCGAAACTGCGACGCATCGCTCTCCATTCCGACGGAAGGACCAGGCGCGCGCAGCCGGGTACACGCAACGGCAGGCGGAAGGAGAGAGCAGTTTAAGCACGCTCACTTCTTGAGCGTGAGAAGCCCCGGGCGGTACGGCAGCTTGTCGTAGGGGGCTCCGGAGTTAGGCTGTTGGCCTTGGTACAGCAGCTGCAGGTTGCACGGGTCCACGGTCATCGTCTGGTCCGGGTCGCTGCGGATGAGGTCGCCGTGGCTGATGTCGTTACTCCAGGTGACGCCGCTGTTGGCCTTGCCGGCGAACGGCGAGCTCTCGCTCGTGGCCTGCGGGGTCCATGAGCCGCCCAAGCTCGTGGCCGTGAACGAGCGGAAGTAGCGACCGCCCGAGCCCATGGCCTCGACGATCATGAGGTACTTGTTCTGACCCTTGAGCGTGTACACCTGGACAGCCTCAAAGAGGTTGGCCTTGGTGTCGCTCATCACAACCGTCGAGGCGGTGCCGAAGTTGCCCGGGAACTGGCCGATGGGCATGCTGGCGCGGTAGATCTTGCCGTTGTCACCAGCGAAGAAGAGGTACATGTTCTGGCTGTCGCCAATCACGGTCTGGTCGATAGCACCGGTGTCCGAGCCCGTGATCTTGCCCGAGAAGAGAGGCTGCGGTGACGACCAACTGTTGACGTTCGCCGGGTCGGTGGACGTGCGGTACGTGAACGTCGTGGGACCCCACTGGTACGCCAAGACCCAAATGTTCTTTGGGCGGAACAGGAAAAGCGTCGGCGCGACCGCGTTGAACGGCATGCCGTTCTGGCTCACACCGGCCATCTCGTTCCAGTTAGTGAAGAGACCGAAGTTCATGGACCCGTATCCGTTGCCGTTGTGGTTGGAGCCGTAGACGAGGTGCTTGCCGTTGTACGGGACGTGGGTGAAGTCCTTGAGGGAGACCCATCCGTTCTTGGGGTTGGCGAGCACGGCGTTGGGCGACGGCGTCCAGGAGTACTTGGTAGGCAGCGCACACTGAGCCGAAACCTCAGGGGTGGTGGCGAGGAGGGCGAGGCCGGCGGTAGCAGCGAGGAGCTTGATCGACAGCATCGCGAGAGCGTGCAGCTTGGTTGGACTTGGCAGTTGGTCTGGGAGCTGGCAAATTTGAGAATGAGGAAGTGGTGTGAGACGAGATTAGAGCCGAAAGGCCCTGCGCTGTGGGGAGTGCGAGCTTTGTGGTGGCGGAGGGCCAAGGCCCCGCTTGCTTAGTAGGGGGCGCGCACGGGGTAGATATCTTCCGTCGTTTGATGCCCCCGCATTTTCCGTTGCTGGGGTCTTCAAGATCCACGACTGTCTTGGGTGTATTGGCGGCTCTCCGACGACGGCTTCGCCCGCTGGCTGATTACGAGAATCGATGGTGATGCCGATCAACGGAGGCTTTGCCGATGCCGGGGCAAAATTTCCGCGCCCCCGTCGCCCCTCCGTTTCGATGAGTGAGCTCTGTGGTAGCATTCGCTCTCGAGAGCCGCAGTTCTTTCGCGCATACCTTTGGACACAGCACTCTGAGGAAAGGGCGCTGACGCCGTCCCAGCCGCACAGTACTGTAGTCTGCTTTACTTCTCTCCTGTCTTCCCAACAGATCGGTGGGAAGTGCTCGCACCGGAAGACGATCTCGCTCTCTCCAGGAGCCGATTCCCCATCCAAATCGCGCGGAACCTTGAAGGTAGGACCAGACAATCGATGGTCCGCTGGTTGGAGTGCTTGTCTTAGTTGCGATCAGCTGGATCGCAAGAAGATTTGACACCCACAGGGCTTCAAATCGATGGTCCCCAATCCATCCATCCTTCCGCCCGGCGTCGTCTCTCTTCTCTGCCACTCATCCGGTCGGAACACGCGTTCCATATCCCATCGGGATCGGCTCGCCGCCCCGCCGTATACCCGTCATCACTGCCTCTTGTCGTCCGTTAATACAGTTTCGAGGACATTGGTTGTGTTTGTTCATGCCAACCAACTACATCTCCAGGTGCTCCCGGAGACTTGCTAGTCTCAGTGGCTGCCAGTGCGTGAGAGGCTCATTCGAATACCGTTATCCATGGCTGGTTACGACCGACGAGGTGGTCCACCCATCGAGTACTATTCCGTTCACTGGCTTGGAGTCCTTTCTTGTGTCGGACGGCTGGAAGAGGGAGACAGATCCCATCCGCGTTGTCTTCCACGCGCATCCCCGGCCGGAAAGGAAGGGATGAGCTCCCACCTGTGAGGAGCGCGCGGCAACAGATCGATGTTTTGTACAGTGCTGTACATCTGCGCGGATCTGTACACTGTACCGAGTGTCTCCTCCTTCTGCGATCAGCAACGTGCGGACGACCCACGAGCCGCTCCCTTTGAGCGTTCTAGTACGCAGCTCTAGCGTATTCAGCGCACAACGCTTCTCACGACCCTCGAGAGTTCGACCCGGGGCGACACAGTCGTCGCACTAAAGTACACGGACCGACAGAGTGGCAGCCGGCGTTCTCTGTAGCGTTGATGGAGGTGGCGTTGGGCGTTTGTTGTTTCGCGAGTCGCCGAGGACCGAGCTTTGTCGCATGTGGCCCTCGCGTGGGATGGGAGGAGTCGCCTCGCCCATCGAGGTAGGTACATCTCTGATTCCCGCACGATGAGGTGATGGGTCAAGGAGTGCAGCCTGGTCAGGTAGAGTGCTTCAACCAGAGCGCACGGCCCGTGCGTTCTGCACTGTGGTCTCGACTGGTTGATGCGTGATACACGGCGGTGGAGAGTCCACCACTTCAACTTCAAGTTCCGCCGCCGTCTGGGCGATGAGTGGCCGAGAAAGGCCAACACAACGCCGGCACAGCTCAGCAGCATGAGGCTCCAGTCAGGTTTCAGGGGGGCGCGTGGAGTTTGTGTATTGGGTAGTCTACTGCGAAACGGAACTAGAACGCCCGTCTAGAGGCACAGACACTTCAGTTCAAGATCTTGTCTAGAGACTGCTGGATTGCCCGAGACAAACCGCATGACAACATGGCAAGTGCAAACGATGCATCGCCTGATCAGTGCTGAAGCATCCTAAGAAGCACATACACGTGACGATGGGGGATCTTCCCAACCAGGGCATCAAATGCCGTCATGATCGGATCAGGGATCGTGAGAAAGAGAACGGCACTGGATTTCTCGCGAGACAAATGCCGTGGGGACAACACGACCAGGCAGCTCACTCTTCCAAACAGTTGAAGCTGACTGATCGACGAGCTCACGCTCAGAGAAAAACTTGACGGTCATCCTCAAAGCGTCTGCTGACGGCGCGTGTTCGTACTGCCCACGGTCCGGCAACCCTACGAAACTCCGACAACCACCTCCGTTCGACTGCGCACGCCCCGCGCGTCTATCACGCACTCTCCAACTTGCCAGATCCCACGCATCGTCAAGTTCCAGTCCTCCCACGATGCTCTCGATCAAGTTCCTCGCGGCCACCGCCGGCCTCGCTCTCCTCGCTTCCACGCCGGAGGTCTCCGCCCAGTGCGCTCTGCCTACCAAGTACTCCTGGACGCCGTCACCCAACGCCGTGCTCGCCAACCCCAAGAACGGATGGATCTCGCTCAAGGACTTCACCCACGTCCCGTACAACGGCAAGCACCTCGTCTACGGCTCCAACCACAACGGCAACGGATACGGGTCCATGAACTTCGGTCTCTTCACCAACTGGAACGAGATGGCCAGCGTGAGCCAGAACGGCATGCCGTTCAACGCGGTCGCGCCGTCGCTCTTCCTGTTCCGCCCAAAGAACATTTGGGTCTTGGCGTACCAGTGGGGCCCCACGACCTTCTCATACCGTACCTCCACGGACCCGACGAACGTCAACAGTTGGTCGTCACCGCAGCCGCTCTTCTCGGGAACGGTGTCGGGCGCGACGTACGGTCCTATCGACCAGGCAGTCATTGGCGACAGCCAGAACATGTACCTCTTCTTCGCTGGTGACAACGGCAAGATCTACCGCGCCAGCATGCCCATCGGCCAGTTCCCGGGCAACTTCGGCACGGTCTCGACTGTCGTGATGAGTGACACGGTCGAAAACCTGTTCGAGGCCGTCCAGGTATACACGCTCAAGGGCCAGAACAAGTATCTCATGATCGTCGAGGCCATGGGTAAAACGGGCCGCTACTTCCGCTCGTTCACAGCCACGAGCTTGGGTGGTTCCTGGACTTCCCAGGGCTCGACCGAGAGTTCGCCGTTCGCTGGCAAGGCCAACTCCGGTGCCACGTGGACCAACGACATCAGCCACGGCGATTTGATCCGTAGCGACCCGGACCAGACCATGACCGTGGACCCGTGCAACCTGCAGCTGCTGTACCAGGGCCAGCAGCCGGGCACGGGTGCGGAGTACGACAAGCAGCCGTACCGCCCGGGTCTCCTCACGCTCAAGAAGTAGGCTGTCGTGGTGTGAAGCTCGTGTCACGTGTTCGCTACAACGAGCTCTTCCTATCTTTCACGTTTGTGTACCGGTGCCTGTGGCTATTGCTCTTGGTTTTGTATCGCCGCTCGCGCACTGGCTGGCTGCGTGTCATGCGTGGGCAATCATGCAGTCCTATACTACGTACGGGACCCTTCCTCTTGATCTGTTCGCGAAAGCCCCAAACGATCGGCGTCCTAAAATATCGATCCCACGACACACAGTACTGTAGTACCCTGAGCACTATGGCAGACACTCACACTCACAGACTTCGGTTTCGGTCGCAGTACTCACTGGTTCTCATGATGCAGTCGGGTTCTCAGCGCGGAGTGTCGGTGTGTAGGGCCCCCAGTATTGTCTGCTCTCGCCAAGAGCCTCTCGGTGTCTCTAGAGAAGGGAGACAGGTCGAGGTTGCTCAGCTTCAACATAGCACCGGCTCTGCACATGTATCATGACTGTCGCATCATCGCGTTCCGATCTCGATGGGATCGGCAGCGTCTTTGATGATTTGCACGGGCCACAGTGCATTGTGAGCCCACACACGGCAACTGTGACGTCGCGGCGCGCGAGGGTCTCGTTGATTCTGGCATCCCCTCGTTGTGAACGAGTGCCCTCCCACCACCACCACCCTTAGCAGCAGGCCCAAGTTTACTAGGATCGTTCCTGTCAGCGAGCGCTTCGCTGGTCCTGGACACACGGCCGCTGCGATGGGTGGGGCGAGCAGCCCGTTGTGTCTCTGGACTGCACAGGCTGGAACATGCCCATCGCAGTCCTGAGCCGTCCAACTCTGATCCGTGCCGAGAGAGATGTGCGCCAGAAGAGTCCCTTGCGTGGTTCGTTGATTCACACGACAGGCTGTGGAGCGAGCACAAACAGCATTTGGTCTGTGTCAGTGTCAAAGCGCGGCCTGGCGGATTGCACAACAACGGGTGGGGCTCTGATTTGGGGCTCAATCGCATTCGAGGCTTCTCTCTAACGTCCCTCGACTAATCTCAACTTGAAGGTCGGTGAGTGGACGTCGAACGGCACCCTTTGGCGTCCAGGCTCCACACCGGATTGGGGATCCTCAACGAGACTTCAAGCACTAAGGCACCCCCCTTTGAACTCTGAAGATGCGTTGAGTGTTCCACAAAACACTCTGCGTTGTACACTCGGCCCACCGGTCCAAAGATCTCATCCAGATGCAGCTTGCTCATTACTGTACTTCGTTCAAGCGAATCTTCTGTATTAGGTCGCCGAGTCAACCTTGAACTTCGCATGAGGATCACAGCCGATTGATTGGACGCGAGCTAAGTGTGGCACGCGTTCCCTCCTGCTCTTCCGGTGCGCGTGCCGCCGCGATCTGGTGGGAAGATGTGGGTGAAACACACAGCGCCCGAGGCACCGGTACGGCGCTTTGCTGTGCCCGCCTTTCGAAGCAACACAAAAGGGAAGCCAGGCATCTCACACGTCGCCCTCTCAAAAGCCGAAGGGGCGCTGACGGGCCTTCTGCAAAGCACGTTGTGGGCATGGCGACTGCGTCCCATCTATCTATCTCTATCTCTCGGACCTCCTTCTCCCCGTCCAGCGATGACCTCGGCTCGCCGTCTTCCTATGCTTCCGGGCGGATCTACTCGAACTGAACTCAGAAGGCACTGCCATCCGCCCCAATTCGCTCATTCCCGCATTTGTCTGCCTCCGCGCACGCCCGGGTTGCCAACGAACCCTCCGCGTGTGTCTCCGCGATGCTCTCGATCAAGTCGCTCGCCACCGCCGCCGCTGTCGCCACGCTCACGCTCGCGCCCATGGCCCAGAGCTTGCAGTGCTCTGACGGCTATCAGTGGACGCCGACGCCCGACGCACCGCTGACCACGCCAAAGAACGGCTGGATCTCGCTCAAGGACTTCACGCATGTGCCGTACAACGGCAAGCACCTCGTGTACGCGACGCGCCACAACGGCACGGCGTACGGCTCCATGAACTTTGACCTCTTCTCGGACTGGAGCGAGATTGACAGCGCCAAGCAGAACCCCATGCCCTTCAGTGCCGTCGCCCCCACGCTGTTCTACTTCCGCCCCAAGAGCGTGTGGGTGCTTGCGTACCAGTGGGGCGCCACGTCGTTCACCTACCGCACGTCCACGGACCCGACCGATGTCAACAGTTGGTCGGCCGACCAGCCACTCTTCACGGGCACGATTACGGACGCCGAGTGGGGCGTGATCGACCAGACGGTCATCGGCGACAGCAAGAACATGTACCTCTTCTTCGCCGGCGACAACGGCCGCATCTACCGCACGAGCATGCCCATCGACAAGTTCCCGGGCAACTTTGGCGACGAGTCGACCATCATCCTCCAGGACACGCGCGACAACCTGTTCGAGGCCGTCCAGGTGTACTCGCTCAAG